>PVJC01006963.1:0-53088 GCA_004026665.1 Murina feae | reverse complement strand
ACACCTCATCTTCCTTATTAATGGACCTCCAATATTCAGATGGGCACACGGCAGCCCAGAATTAATATATTTCTCATCTTCCCTGACATTCACATGTAGCTACGTGAACATGTAGGATGCAAGCAGAAGCAGTATGTACAAGTTCTCAGAAGTACTAGTAAAGGGAGGGAGTATACCCTTCTTTTCTCCCTTCTGCTTCCAGCTGGTTGGAATGCAGAGGTAATGGCGGGAACTTCAATAGCTATTCTGGACTATGAGGTAATCCTGAAAATGGAATTCCAGATGGCGGAAGCTACAAGAAAATCACTGGTCACTGATACCATGGACCTTAGCACAAATTGAATGTGTCCCACATAGTGTCTTTTCATGTGTGTGTTTCCTCTATTTACAATCAGAGCATGAACTCCTTGAAGGGAGATGTCATGTCTTACCTTCTTTGAGTCACATGCAAGTGCTTACTGAATAGCTGATTAATCCCACTACTATCTTTCCTAACACCCAATCCTTTGTTCAGCCCCCAGTTATTTTTTGAGGGCATTATCCTACTTCTCATCATTGCTTTCTATTTCCAGGCTCTCTCCCTTTTAACCTACCTTATGTTCCATAGTCCAAATCACTTTCTTTAAATGATGCTTCTCCCTCAGCAATCTCCCAGACTTTTCATTCTGACTTTCAGTTCATGCCATAAATCTAAGTCACTCACCTGTCCTACTCTTTAACCAAATTTATTATATATATATATATATATATATACACACACACACATACACTGAGTGGCCAGATTATTATGACCATCCCATCAGCACTTTGTTGGGCCACGTTTGCCTTCAATACAGCAATTTTCTTGGCATTGACTCCACGAGATGTTGAAAGGTGATGCGCAGAATCTGACACCATGCCTGATGAATAGCACTGTCCAGTTCTGTGAGATTTGATGATTGTGGAACCAGCTGCCTGATGGCTCTTTTAATTTCGTCCCACAAATGCTCAATTGGATTGAGATCTGGTGATTGTGGGGGCCACCTAAGCAAGGTAAAGTCTCCATGTTCTTGAAACCACTCCTGCACAACACGAGCACCGTGGTGCATTATCTTGTTGGAAGAAGCCATCTCCACTGGGATATGCCATCAACATGATAGGATGAACTTCAGCAGCAATGATACTTAGGTATGTTGTGCTATTCAGACGTTGTTCCACACGAATTAAAGGGCCCAAATCATGCCAGGAAAACATGCCCCAAACCATAACACTGCCCCCACCAGCTTGAAGGGTTGTATTCATGCATGTGGGGTGCATGCTTTCATGCTGCTTCTGCCAAATTCTCACTCTGCCATCTGCATGATGCAACTGGAAATGTGATTCATCAGACCACATGACTTTTTTCCAATGCTCAACTGTCCAATCCTTGTGTTCCTGTGCGAATTGGAGACATTTTATCTTGGTAATTGCAGACAGCAAAGGTGTTCGAACAGGCCTTTAGCTTTCATATCCCATATGATGCAGTGAATGTCTAATTTGCCTACAAACGTCAGGTGGTCATAATAATCTGGCCACTCAGTGTATATACCAGAGGCCCAGTGCGTGATTTATTTATTTATTTATCTGTTTATTTATTTATAAATATATTTTATTGATTTTTTTACAGAGAGGAAGGGAGAGGGATAGAGAATTAGAAACATCGATGAGAGAGAAACATCGATCAGCCGCCTCCTGCATACTCCCCACTGGGTACATGCCCTTGACCGGATTCGAACCTGGGACCCTTGAGTCCTCAGGCTGATGCTCTATCCACTGAGCCAAACCGGTTAGGGCCCAGTGCGTGATTTAAATCAAGCGAGGTGTCCTGCATCCCACCATGCGAGGAGGCCGGTGCAGGAGTCAGGCGGGAGTCAAGCTGGACCCACGCTGCAGGCGGCCAGGACCTGTGCCTGACTTCTGCCCCAGGTCTCCTCTGCCCCCTGCCTGTGTCCACTCAAGGGCTGCCCAAGCTGCCACGCTAGCTCAGGCAGGCCCCCCTGTCTCTCTCTGTCTCCACTCCAGGCCTCACCTGCACGCACAACCTTCTCCTGTCTGGTCGTGACCTGTTATGGCGTCCCAGCCTAATTTGCATATTACCTCATATCTAAACTAACAAAAGTGTAATATTGAAATTAACTGTCCCTTTGGGACATCTAAACCACGCCCACCAGCCAATCAGAGCAAATGTATGCAAATTAACCCAGCCAACACGGAGGCCGCCACTCACGGACCTGAGTAAACGGCAGCTTCCATTGCAGCAGGAGTGAAACTGAAATTGTTTGCAGGCCAGCTAGGCTTATCCTGGCTCCAGGCAAAACATATTTGCAACAAAGTCTCAATCATAAACAGCAGGCCTGGCTTGACTACTAAGGGTAACATTGTCTCATTATAGAAGCCACGAGGTGAAGCAGAGAGGAGGTTTCGTTACTAGGCCTCAGCTTAAAGGAACAGTGTATCAATTATAAAAGATAAACAAACCCCACAAACCTGCTTCCAGCCAGCCTTGCTGGGACACTGGGTCAATGGGAGCTGTGGGCAGCCTGAAACCCTGAAAGCACCCCTTAGCCTGTCACCCACACTGGCCACACCCCAATGGGGTGAGAGACGCCACTGGGGGGCTTGGCAGTCTGCAAACAGCCATCAGCCCCTCACCCAGACTGACCAGGTACCCCAATAGGAACCCAAAACCTGAAGGGACTGTGGGCAGCCTGAAAATGCCCCTCAGATCCTCACCCAGGCTGGCCACACCCCAATGGGGTGAGGGACACCACTGGGGGGCTTGGCCAGTCTGCAAACAGCCATCAGCCCTCACTCAGGCTGGCCAGGTACCCCAGTAGGGACCCAAAACCTGAAGGGACTCTGGGCAGCCTGAAAACGCCCCTCAGCCCCTCACCCAGGCTGGTCAGGCACGCCAGTAGGTGGACATCCCCAGAGGGATCCCAGACTGTGAGAGGGCACAGGCCGGGCTGAGGGACCTCCTGAGTGCACAAATTTTTGTGTACCAGGCCCCTAGTATACACACACACACACACACACACACACACACACGGCCCGGTGCACAAAAATTTGTGCACTCGGGGAGAAGGGGCAGTCTGGCCTGTGCACTCTCGCAATCTGGGACCCCTCGGGGGATGTCCACCTGCTGGTGTGCCTGGCCAGCCTGGGTGAGAGGCTGATGGCTATTTGTAGGCTGGCCAAGCCCCCCAGTGGGTACCCACACCCCATGGGCGTGTGGCCAGCCCGGGTGAGGGGCTGAGGCCCATTTTCAGGCTGCCCACAGCCCCTTCAGGATTTGGGTCCCTACTGGGGTGCCTAGCCATCCTGGATGAGGGGCTGAGGGCCATTTTCAGGCTGGCTACAGCCCCTTCAGGGTTTGGGTCTCTATTGGGTGCCTGGTCAGCCTGAGTGAGGGGCTGCGGGCCGTTTTCAGGCTGGCCACAGCCCCTTCAGGTTTCGGGTCCCTACTGGGGTGACTGGCCAGCCTAGGTGAGGGGCTGAGGGCTATCTGCAGGCTGGCCACAGCTCCCATTGACCCAAGGTCCCAGGGAGGCTAGCTGGAATCAGGTTTCTAGGGTTTATCTATCTTCTATAATTGAAACTTTGTTGCCTTGAGCAGAGACCACAGCTGGCCTAGGCAGGCAGTTTCCTTTATCTCCTGTTTGCTCTAGCTCCATGGCTGCCAGCCGCTATCTTGGCTGGGTTAATGTGTACATCGTCATTCTGATTGGCTGGTGGGCGTGTCTTGTCTTGTGGGTGTGGCTTAGGTATAACTGAGGGACAGTCAATTTGCATATTACTCTTTTATTAGATTATATATATTTATATTTTAATTGATTTCAGACAGGAAGGGAGAGGAAGAGAGAAAAATAAAAATATCAACGATGAGAATTGATTGGCTGCTTCCTGTTCACCCCCTACTGGGGATCAAGCCCGCAACTGGGCATGTGCCCTTGACCTGAATGGAACACAGGACCCTTCAGTTTCAGGCCAACACTCTATCCACTGAGCCAAACCAGCTACGACCCAAATTCATCTTCTTATAGCCTGCTAGACTACATGCTCCTGGGCACAGAGATCACCACCAGCTTGTTTACCACTATAGTAGGTGTTCAATAAAGACAGGGCAAGTTGAATTTCCCTATAATATACTCCTCTTCCTCCTGTCTCTAAGTTTTCTACTACATCACATCCCAGAGAAATTATCTCCTTCCCAATTGCCAGACATGCTCCTCCTTCAATTTAAAATAGGTGAAAATCCAACCTTCTCTAACAAATTTTTATAAGTTAAGAGTGGTAAGATCTACTCCCATATATTGTCTTTTCATGTGTGTTTCCCCAAAACCAGTGTCTTCACACATTGACTAATGCCTTTAAAATGTGTTCATGGAGTTGTGATTTACGGCTACTGTCTCTTTATCATTTCTTGGACATTCAATATATACCCTACCACAAATCTCTCCGTGTGGTTAAAGCACTGAATGAGGAGCTGCATTGCCCTGGTATGAATCCTGGCCACCACTTACTAGTTGTGTGGCCTATGGAGAATTATTTAATCTCTACGAGGCTCAGTTTCCTTACTTATAAAACAGAGGTAGAAATAGTACTGACTTCATAGGGTTGCTATGATAATTAAATAAGTTAACAAATGTAAAGCATTTAAATCAGAACCTAGGTAGTAAATGCTACACATAATGCTATTTTATTTTTCTTTTAATCCTCACCCGAGGATATGTTTTCATTGATTCCTAGAAAGAGAGGAAGAGAAAAAAACACTGATGGGAGAAACATTGCCTGGCTGTCTCCCATACATGCCCAGACCAGGGATTGACCTGCAACCTCTGGGTGCACAGGACGACACTCCAAACAACTGAGCCATCTAGCCAGGGCCATATGTTTTTGTTGTGTTTTTTTAAACTCAACATTTAGCTGGAAAACAATTACATGCCAAGCACTACTAGTAAGCTGGGAGCTGGGGATATAAACATAAATAGGGTAGGATCTCTACATCCAGGAAGTTTATATCCAGAGGACAAGGCAGACAAGCAAATTGAGTCTGAGTGTAGACAGCACTTCTGTGAGAGAGGTGTATATGGCACTGTGGGATCTTGGGGAGGCAACATCTAACTGGATGAGGAATCAATTAAGGCTTCCTGGAAATGCTACAGAATTTAATTTTAAACATCAGCAGGAGGGAGTCAGGCAAAGGCAATGAAGGAAAGGAATATGGTGATATTCTATTAATGAGATAGCACTTGCAAATACACCATAAAAAGTCCAGGAGTCTCTATGTGATTCATGACAATAGAATGAAAATGTATATGAGGAAATTACAGCAGGCAGGGAACAGTCAGATGACAAAGGGTCTTTAGGAGCTAAGGTAAGTAGGTGGGCATGAGTAGGACAATAATGATGCTACTATCAAAACAAAAATAGTAATACTGACATTTATTGACAGAACTGTGATAAGAGCTCTATATGAATTATTATATCATTATTTCTCACAGCAACCTGAGAAGTTGGGACCATGATCATTCCCATTTTACAGGTGAGAAACCAAAGGCTTGGAAAGGCCTATCCAGCTTTACTTCAGATAAACCAAAGGCTTATCCAGAGTCACATAGCCAGTATGGGGGAGGCGCTGGGATTTGAACCCACGTCTGACCCCAAAGCCTGAGCTTGTATCCCCACACAATGATTCCTCTGAGACAATAAGTTATATTATCCCTCCTCTGCACTTTTTCAAATTGTACACATCCTTCAGGACCAATATGACCAACCTTCCTCATGAAACTTCCCCCAAACAACCTGGACTTCATACACTCATTCCTCTCAACTTTAGAGAGGTTTACTGCCCTTTCCTCCTATTGACAGTCGTATTCAATCACTAGTGTCTTCGATGTATCACATACTGTGCCACCTGGAAAACTTGTTTTGGTTTGTGGTAACTTGTATATTTACGAAGAAAAGGGAAACTACAGCTTACACACATCTACTCTGTGTCAGGCACTGTGCTGGATGGATCCTTTAAGTACAAGATTGCATGGAAGATTCAATCCTCTCTCATATTGTTATTCACCTTTCATATTCTATATTACTCCCCGAACTAGACTATAAACTCCATGAGGGCATGCATTTTGCCTTGAACACACTTGTGCCTCGACAAGGATTACTGGCACCTTTCTAACACATATTGTGGTTGTTCAGGAGACAGCAGAGGCCAGCTAGGGGGAGCACTCCGTCTCACACAGTGCACCAGCTAGGTCCCTAGTCTGGTGTTCCAGGAGTCTCACTATAAGTCCAGGAGCTTATTATCAAACTATGAAATTTAATTACTCCCTTCCTACTTCCAGACTATATGTGGGAGAGGCATGACTCCTGCTTTATGGAAGGGTAAACTGAGGCCCAGCATGGGCACAATTCCTATAGCTGGGGAGAGGCACTACAAGTCCTCTGTCTCTCTTTGCCTTTTCAATTGCTCTCAAATGAGGGTCCATCCTCAGCCTCAGCAGTCCGCTCCTCTCTGAGGAATCATATGACCCCAGGCTGCTCTTGATCCATGAGCCATCCTCCCAACTCTGTCTCTTCCTGTCTTTAAGGCCAGAGCTTGACAACAGAGGTCATATCTGCCCACACCCCAACTCCATCTTTGAGTGTCCCCGCTTTTTTACATCTCCTCTGATCCTCAGATTGTCCAGCTAGCAAAAAAAAACAAAACTTCTTGGAGTCAGACTTCTGAGAATTCCCACCGCATGACCCAAAGACACCCTGAATCTTCTCTGCTTCTCACAACGTCTGGAGTCCTATGTGCCATGTTCACTCAGGGTCATGGAGGCACTCTTCTCAAATGATCTCACTTATTGCTCTCAATAACCACTGGCAGAAAATGTTATTATTCCTGTTTAACTAGGGAGAGAATTAAGGAACTTGGACCAACTGGCTCAGGGTCACACAGAAAGAGGCAGAACCCAGATTCAAACCCAGATATGTGGCCTCCAACATAATTTTTGTCAGGACATGGCTTTTTCTACAATGTCCTGTCATCTCCTTATAAAGAAAACAATTCTCCATTTCTAACTTGGTAAGGTCCACCTGCGTTTATCTGGCTGATCTTGGCTGATCATTAAACAGTACTTCCCTGTCCAACCCAACTGGGTTGGAACCAGCTCAACAAAGTATGTGGGCCAGACACCTGAAATGTAAGGCTTTTGTCTCAGAGTGAGAGGGTGATCATGCAGAGCAAAGGGGCAAGGGAACTGCCCTCCTGGACACCACATGGTGACAATGCCTTCATATCTGAATGGCATTGCAAACATTAAAAATGCTATAGATAAAAGCACGGGTTTTGGAATCAGGGATGATCTAGATTTGAATCCTAGTACTTTTCATGAGATAGTGGGAAAGTTATTCAACTTCTCTGAACCTGTTTCTACATCTATAAAATGTGGATTATAAGATCTACCTCTTATAAGAATCAAGGAAAGGGATGAATGACTGGAAGGATTGTGCCCAGTGCCTGGCACAGTGCTCTATAAATGGTAACTGGAAGGAGCTGTTCCGGGAGTTGCAGCTGACTAGAGTTAGCATCTAGCACATAAGCAAAATGTAATTTCACAGTTCTGTAAAATACATAATAGAGTGTATAGGTATAGCTAAACAGTATAGGTTAAATATATTTACATGTTTATTTCTGCAGGTTACAGCAATTGCACACACCCGTTTGAAAGGTAAGACTGGGATACCAAGTTACCTAGGGAATTCACAAAAACGCTGGGATCGAAATTCGGAGAGACAGAATTGAATCACTGACTAAAGTGCCTTGCTGAGTGATCTGGGACAATTCCTCTAACCTTTTGGAGGAGATTTTACTAAGTTGTCATTCATGTTCTGCTGTCAAATCCCTCTCATTGTCTCCTGACATCCTGCAATCTGTAAACCTGAGATCTGATTCTGCCACAGATCTGTTTTCGGCTCCCTCAACTAACTCCTCTTTTCAACAACGCTGCTTCTCTCCTTGTGACATTGCATAAGTCCTCTAGGCTGTCCCTCCCAGTCACTTGAAGGACTTTGCAATTTGTGGAAATATAGAGAAAAGTATGAGAATGTTTCAGCCCTAAATTTTAATTGACCAGTAGACATTGATGATTCTCAAATATGTGTCTCTATCTCAGACTTCTTTGAGCTTCAGATTTAAATATCCAACAGCCCAATAGACTTTTCACCCAGACTTCCACAGGTTTTGCAATCTCACGCAACCCCAACTGGCCTCATCACTTTCCTTCCTATTCTCATTCTCTCTCTCTCTCTTTCTCTCTCTCTCTCTCACTTATCCAACGATATTTTCTTATTTATTTTAGAAAGAAAAGCAGGGAGAGGGAGACAGAGAAAAAAACATCAATGTGTGAGAGAAACATCAACTGGTTACCTTTCATATCCACCCCTACCAGGGATTGAATCTGCAACCTGGGTGTGTGTCCTGACCAGGAATTAAACCTGTGACCTTTTGGTGTACGGGACAACGCTCCAACCGAGCAACACTAGCCAGGGCTCTCCTATATTCTCTTAATCAATGGCAACTCCATCTAACTAATCTAACAAGCTAGAAATTTGGATGTTATCCTTAATCCCTCCCTTTTCGCTCATCTCTACCTTCTGAATGTCAAATGTAATCAGTCATCAAGTTCTCAACATTTAATCTTTGAAAGTACTTATTGACTCTGTCCCATCATCCCCACTATGCAAACCAGCTCTGGTTTTGGCTCCATTATTGTCACCACACTACCAGACCTCCCATTCGGCCGCCTATGTCCAATTCTGATTCTCTCCCACATTCGCTGACCAATCTGCCCACAACTCAAAATCTGACCATGCCATTCTCCTACAGAAAGCATGAATCCCTTCCACATGGTATTCAAAGCCCTCCTTATCACTTCAGCCTCCACTCCCTTCACTGTCTGCCTTACATCTCACACTCCAACAGCCCCAAGCAGCTGCATGAGGATTCTCTGAATACATGCTGGCCCATGCAGGCCCCTCTACCTGAGATGCTTTCTTGCCCACACTTGGGCAACTCCTAATTATTCCTGTTGCCAGTAGGGATTTCCTCCTTACAGGCAGTATTCCTCTGGCTCCACCTCTCCCCTGTGTTCCCTGATGCTCCTGCATAGCTGTACCATTGCACTTCCCAAGCCGTATTACTGCAATTACATGTTTAATGTGTTTGTCTTCCCCTCTAGACTGAACTCCTTGGGCAGACATTGTCTTAGTCATCTTTACTTCTCTGGCATTTAACACAATTCTTTAAGTGTTCAATAAATGCTTGTTGAGTGAATGAACACCAGGCCGCACTTGGTGAGTCTGAGGGCTGGTATCATGTCCCTTTTCATCTCCAGGCAGGAAGGTGACACCTTAACCATTCTCAGTTCGCCACCTCAGAGGCCCTGCACACGACCAGGCTATGACGTGAATTTTCATCTGCCCTGCCATGGAATAAGACTGGGGTAAGCTCCCTGTCATCTTGCCTCTAAGACCATCAGAGGCAGCTAGCACTGCTTTTACAATGTTATGATACCATCTTGACATTTTCTTGGGCATATATAGGCAACAAGTACTAAAGTAGTTTCTTTACAGTTTTTGGAGGGAATCAACTGAGAAGTCAGATGCCATCAGACACTCTGTAGCTGACTACCCCTCAAATCCTGAATTTATGCACATAACGTTTAACAAGGATATTCTGGGGAAATGACAGATAAATGCTTTGGGAGCTGGGGGGGGGTCTGTTGCCCCATAAATACACAAGATTCTTAACTCCTTAGTCACTCACGATGCCAGCGGTAATTAACCAAGCCCAAAGGGAACAACTAATAGCTGCTATTGGGCCATCAATCTGGAATTCATGCCAGATGCATCAGAAATAATGTGCAGATGTGAGCACTTTACAAGGGATTCACCAAGTGCCCCGACTGCCAGAGCCTGAGGATAATGAGTGCTTGGGTGATGCTGATTCTGCTGAGAGGCAAGTAAAAACAAAATGCCACGACCACAAACAAGAAGTCTAACCAAAGTAAAGGGCCCAAGCATATTCTGGACACAGAAGGTTCCTATAAAGATGCTTCTCCCCAGTTAGCTGTCTCTCATCAGCCCGTTTGAGAATGTCTAGACCTCACTCTAAGCTGGCATTGATGGGAGGGGAGTGTGTGATCTTCAATCACACACTCCCCTGTGCTGGCTGTGCTGGCCTTGGTAAATACCTCTGTGCCGAAGGCTCTAGAAGTCCAATGCTCCCATGGCTGTACCAGAGATGAAATGTGCTAAACACAGGCCAAGTCCTAAGGCCTGTGGAGAGGTCATGACAAAGTCAACATCATCGAATAGGATGACAAGGTGACTACTGTGTGGTGTGCATTTTAGTGATTTCACAATTCTGAGCTACACAAAACAGTCCCTACCCATCAACAACAACTCATATTGCTTGAATATTCTCATTGGACCCCTTTCTACCAGATTCCTGACTTCAAGAGGTTAGTGGTCTTTGAATATTTCTACTTAAAATTTACTGAGAACCCACTCTGGCAAGACACTGCCCTGGATCCTTTAATGTTATTTAATCCTCACAAAACCCCTGGAAGCTAAGTAGTAGTATCCTGATTATACAGATAAAGAAATTAAGGCTCAAGGAAGTTAAGGCACTGGCCACGGTCACAGCGCTAATAAACGGCAGAGCCAAGATACTAATCCAAATCCATTGAGCCACAAAGCTCTTGCAAAAAACCTGGCTAAGCACCTGGTCACAGACAGAAGGAATCCCTGAGTTCCTTGCAGTTTCCGAGGCCAGACTTATTCCTCCTCTAGCCAGGAACACACAGAGTGACTTCAGGAAATCTTGAGAGAATCAGGCTTGAGGAGCCCTGGAAAAATAAGTATCTATTTACAGTTAATCAGCACCCTGCCCAGCCCTGCAGACAGTTCTGACAAGTGGAGCAAGCAGGGAAGAGGCAACCACAGGCTCTGACTGGGCCCACCTGGGGCTAGGACCCAGCTGGCGCCACATGAGCAATGATCTGAGCCCCTGCCCAGACTGGCTGCGCTGCCATGGGGAGCCCCTTCCTCGGAGAAACACTCAGAAGCCAAGATCTAGGGTCCACAGATAGCTACCCTTCACTATTTTGCCCAAATTTTGTCACCTCATCTAAAATATTGCCTCATTACTCTCTATCCCCTTAACTTCTTTATCTTCATGGCACTCACTGCTACTTAACATTTATTACATATCTGTATATTTGTTTATACAATCTGAACATTATGGTACCCCTTATATCTGAAATACAGAGTAGATACTCAATAAATTATGTTGAATGAGTAATCATACAATCAAACATTTACAAACTTTACTTCCATCCCAGTGGGCTACAAAAGCAGCAAGACAAACAATGCTGACTTCCCAGGAAGTCCCCTCAAACCTGTCCTTGGACCCTAATGTTCTTCCCAAATATCTCCCTAAAGTCCCCCACAGCTTACCCCCTGGCCCACAAGACTTAACGCACCCCAGAGCAGGCACTCAAGAGAGAATTTGGAGCAGGGCCTAGGGAGGAGATACATTTCTCCTCCAGTTAAATACAGCCCAGGACCTCGGCAAATTAAAAGCTCTCTCTTTACTGAATCCACTGAGCTTTAGTTATAGGTCGCACTTTTTATTTTTGTAACCAGCCAATCCACCAAATTATAGGCTCGGGCCACCGGGAGGCACGCCAAACACTGGGGCCAGCCTAGCAGAGGCACTGCCCTTTCTGGCCTGAGTGGGGGTATAGGGCTGAGGGCTGAGCACCAGTCAAACCTGAAAGGGCAGGGGGCATGATAGCTTTGCTGGGCAGACTTGAGTGAGAAGCCCAGTCTCACTCAGGCCAACATGCTGCCCAGAGGAGAGCCAGATTCCAGGGCTTACCACACAGCAGCTACAGTGAACTCTTAAAACTATAAAGCAGATCAGGTCACTCCTCTGCAATGAATGTCCGAACTCCAAGGCCATAAAGGTCCCTATGACCTGGCCCTGCTCACTTCTTTTCTGCCTTCTTGAACATCTTTTCAGCATCCTTGTCCACCAATCTGGCATTCCTTCAATTCCTCAAGTGTGCAAAGTTCAAGGCTTGCATAGGTTGTTTTCTTCCTAGAAAATGTTTCCCACCAGGTCTTTACGTAGAGCTATGACAATGGATTAGGGTGGGTGGGTCTGTAAGATTGGAGTAGAGAGACCACTACAGTGTCCATGACAACAGACTAGGCAAGTGATAAGGGCCAACTAAAGCAGTGGCAGTACATATGGAGAAGGGAGAGGAGAAGAAGCCTAGAGTGACTCCCATATGTGTGGCCTGGATGACTAGCTGGGAGAAGGTGCCATTCCCCAACACTCTGCCCTAATACAGTGTTCATGAAAACACGAGCAGGTGGAAAGTGGCTCAAAAACACTGGACACTAATACTATGCAATGAGATGTACTACACAGCTACCATGAACAAGATGTTGCTGATCACACAAATTAACTAGTACGAGACAACATTTTACTCTAAAGGAAGGTAAGACAGACTTGGCAAAGGAAAGAATTAGCCCTAAGCTTGGCAAGTAGAAGTGGAAGCTTCTACATTTTTGGACTTTTGCGGTTCAGAGGTAACCTATGGGATTATCTCCTATCCAGCTTTACTTAAGCAAATTATTCTGATTCTCTAATCTTAAGGATTAAGCATTTATTTCTCATGAACTACAATGATTCAACAAAACAAACCAACCCATGAATATAGAAACCATATAGCATCTAATCTCTACTCCTCATTGAAAGGTGGGCAGGAAGGCCTCCATGGCCTTTTCTAACCATCAGGGGCTCTTCAGACAAAAACTCTCTGTGAAGTGACCATCCGTTCGGATCCCAGCTCATCTCTCTGTTTGTAATGGGACTCCTCTATCCTAGCAGACAGGGCTTGGGGCTGCCCCCTCACACAGCTGGCTCATTCTTCCTCTTTAATCTCCTCCCATATGCTCTGGCCTACAACAGCCTCCTCTCTCCTGATCCACACCTGTCACCTTTAAGACTTGCCTTAAAGGCAATGCCCTCCTGAGAGCACTGCCTGACTAGCGATCCTATGCTGTGCTGACCCTTCGCTGACTCTCCAATCCTTTTGTGCCTGTAGCTGTGTGACATGCATCACCTTATGATCTCATTCGGTCTTCAAAATACCCATAATTTGGCCCCAGCCGATTGCTCAATGGCTAGTATTGGCTCACAGACTGAAGGGTCACAGGTTCTATTCTAGTCAAAGGCACATATCTCGGGTGCAGTGCAGGCTCGATCCCCATCCCCGGTCGGGGAATATGCAGGAAGCAACCAATCGATGTGTCTCTCTCACATCAATGTTTCCCTTTCTCTGTCTCCTGCCACCCTCTTCCACTCTCTCTGAAAAAAATCAATGGAAAAAAATATCCTCGGGTGAGAATTAACAACAAAAATACATGTGATTGAGCAAAACATAGTATCCCCATATTATGGATAAAATAACTGAGGCACGTAAAGATCCTCAGAGACAACTTGTTTTAATTCCCAAGTTGTTCAAAGTATAGTTCAAAATAAATATTCTGTCTCTCCAACTTAGTGGGCATTGTCTTCTATTTCTTTGGTATTCCCCCAAAGCACTCAGAAAAGTGCTGTGTGTACAGCAGGCATCTAAGACACATTTCCTTAATAAATCGAGAAAGGAAGGAACATGAAATGAAAGTAGAAAGTTTCTCATAGACTTCCAAGGCTCTCTGTCGCTGGCCTTCAATTAGACAGGAGCCTTGGTTATGCTCTCTCCTAATAATCTGTTCTTTGCCTCCCAGGGAAATATAATTTATAACTAAATATTTATTTGTTTAATGTCTTTCCCCATGAAGGCAAAGTTGATAATTTGTTTTTTCACCACTGTATACCCAGTGGTATCACTGGCACAAAGAAAGTAAAAAATACAAACAAAAATTTGTTGAATAATGAATGTTCTGGTGGGAGAGCTGAGATTCAAATCCAAGTATGGCTGACCCCAAAACCCAAATCTTTCCACCACAATTATATTCTGCCATAATCTACACAATCACCTCCAAAGCAGCACTGAGGGCAAAGAGGGCTGACCTTGGAAAGAGGAGGAAACTGTAGTTAAGGATATGAGCTTTGGAGTCAGATTGCTTAGATTCAAATCCAGACTTCAACACCTAACTGTATGATCCTAAATGAGCTATTTAATCTCTGTGGACCTCACCTATAAAATGGAGATAATAATAACTACTTCATAGAGTTGTGATGATTAAATGAGATAATGTATGTAAAGAGCTTTGCATGGTGCCTGGCATGAATTAGCCCTCAATAATGTTAGTTATTAAGATTATGAACTATGCATATTCCTGGAAGACAAGAATCTAGAGAATGTGGCTTCCATGGGGGTCAGGGCTGCTGAACTGATCTGACTTTGGGAAGCTCAGCCGCAGTGAAGCCCAGAGCTTATGTGTACTCTCTTTGCTGACTTCACCTGCTATAGTTCTACTCAGGCTGAAGGTGCCGCTTTCACTGTCCTGGAAATGAAAGAGACTAAAAATATCCAGACTGACTGTGTCTGGGGGACCAAGACCATGCCTACATTTAAGAACTTAAAATACAGCTTCAGGGCAGAAGAGCAGCTCTTAGGATTCTTTCTACTCTGAAAACTAGTACCAAGCTCAGCGCAGGGCAGGGAAAGGGCTTGGCCAGTTGCTGACCCCACTGGTGTCCTGTCTCCCTTTTCTTCTCTTCTTTTGGCTCAGTGCAGAGAATAAGAGAAAGGAGTTTTCTTTTTTGCAATAAAAGTTTAGTCTTCCTCCCCTATTTTTATTCTTCCTTTTTTCTTAAAGGAGGAATGAGTACATTTTTTTAAAAAAATCAATCAACTCAAAAGCTCGTAGAATAAAAAAATGAGTCACTGTTCAGTCCCAACCGTATCCACCCCCCTCTTTAGGTCACTCCTCCTGGCCTTTTTTCTATACATTAACAGACAAACATGCGATTTTATAAAGCATTATATATAGTCTTCTTTCAATTGCCTTTTTAGATGATTATATTTATAAACACATGTACATATCTTGGAGATTCCCATCAGCCACAACTGTTTATTGGGTACCTCCTGGCTGTATAGTGATAAGCGTACATAAAGTCTCCACCTTTGTGGAGTCAACAGCCTGAAGAGACAAATAATAATCAAGCAAATAATTTCTAAATGGAAAATAATACCAAAAAAATGAATAGGACACTAAGACAGAGAATAATAAGGGAGAAAGGTCTCTCTGAGAGATGGCATTTTTAAAACTGAGCCCTGACACATGAGCTGGACCAAGGCATTTGAAGAGCCAGGGAAAGGGCATTCCAGGAGAGGAAACATCTTGTGCAAAGGACCTGAGACAGAAAGGAATTTGTCCTGAACTGAAAGAAGGCTAATGTGAAGCTTAGTAAACAGGAAGGCAAGTAAGGTTAAAGAGGTCAGCAGGAGCCAAGTTATGCAGTCCCTAAGGGCCAAGGCCAGGACTTTGCTTTTTTTTTTTTTAAATACCAAGCAGGGGAATAATGCTAGTTGATTTATAGTTTAAACTTGGCTGTTGCCCTAGCCAGGTAGCTCAGTTGGTTGGAGTGTCATCCTGATACACCAAGGATGTGGGTTTGATCCCTGGTCAGGGCACACGTAAGAAGCAACCAATAAATGCATAAATAAGTGGAACAACAAAGTGATGTTTCTCTTTCTCTCTCCCTTCCCCTCTCTCTCTCAAATCAATAAATTTTTTTAAATTTGGTTGCTTTGTGGAGAACGAATAAGAGTATGGAGAAAAGAGCAGTCGAGAAAACAGAGGCCAGTAGATGGATGTAACACAAGGAAGAGCCGATATTGGCTTTGACTGAAGCAGGTGGCAGTAGAGATAGAGAGAATGGGTAAATCTGAGATTTCCTTTTGGGGAAAAACTTGGCAAGGCTTGCTGATAGACTGGAAAGGAGGAAGGGAGAAGGAAATATTAAAGATAACTGCCAGTATTTGCCTTGAGTAGCTAGATGAATGGAAGAGAAATAGATTTGGACAGGAAATGTACAATCAAGTTGTTTCCAGTTTTTTACTGTTAAACAATGCAGCTCCGAGGATCCTTTCCAGGCACCTTCATGCACATGTGTAAACAGTTCTATGGGCAGTTTCCTGGAAGTGAGATGGCTAAGTTAAAGGGTACGCATATTAGAAATTGATAAACCCTACAAAATGCCTTCTAAAATGTCTGTACCAAATTACACTCCCATTAATAGTGTATTAATGTATCATAATGACAACCATGGACATTGTCAATCTTTAAAATTTCACCCAGATAAATAGTATTAAAAGTGTATTATTTAAATGTTCACTTCCTTGATTTATAGTGAGGTAAAAAAAATTTTCTTTAACTTTTAATTATATAATTAACACATAAGCACACTCTTCTTGCAAAAAATGTGAACAGGATAAAGCTAAATTCCCTTTTACTCTTGTTTCTCCCATTATGGTTCCCTCCCTGCAGCCTAGAGGTAACTATTGTCATCAGTTTTATTTGTTCTTTCCAGAAAATTTTCTATGCATTTTTAAATCTATCTATCTATCTATCTATCTATCTATCCATCTAGATATAGATATAGATATAAAACCTAGGGTTAAGCATCTTTTAGAAGCTGCATTTCTAGCAGTCCTTTTAACATGAACAAAAAAATCTTACCAAAAATTTTTGCTAAAAGTGACATTTAGCTGAGACCTTCTCTAAATCAGTTAACCCCACTGAGGGTTAACTGATTTCATCATCTATAAAATAGAAGTAACTGTCTCACAGAGTTGTTGTCAAGTTAAATGTAAAAGCATGCAGCATATACTCAACAAATGTTAATTTTCTTTCCTTAATATATACAAGTTAAATCCAGGCATTTGGTGGAGACAAGAAACTAAGCCATTCCTAAAAGAATGAGATGGGAGACTCCACACAGAAAAAAATGCTCTTACATTGTCCTGAAAAAAACTTTTATTCATATAAGTAAGGGCCCCCAAAAGATCTGAATTTTTCTTCAAAATATTTAGTATGAAATATTCTGAGCAGTAAGAGAAAGGGTAGGTGTTTGTTTTTTTTTTTTCATTTGCTTTTGTAAAGTAGAAAGCAAGAGGATTTAAGCATAGAAGTAACATCTAGAGACTGATACTCGCTGTCCCCTCTCATGCACACCCTGGGACACCAAGTGTCTGGATAGTCCTGGAGACCTTACACTTCAGGAAGGAATTGCAGCTTTAGGCAAGCAATACCTCCAAACACAGGATATAATCTAACCTTTGGGACATACTGCAAGAATACCGCTGGTTTCCCTGGCTTGTAAAAGTACATCCTGTCATCCCTACCTGGATGTTCCTGAGCAGCAGTTGCCAACCTTTCAGACCTCACAGACCACCGGTGGTCCAAGGTGGTTGCTGTTTCTGAGGATCTAGCCTGAAGGGACAGACCCTACCACAAAGCATCCTTAATCAAAGTCTAAATCAAAATGTCCAGGGGCCAGACTATCTCTCTCTGAATGGGAGTCAGCCAAGTTTCAACAAGCTCTTTCTGGAACCACCAACAGAGGCATTTTATCTGAACTGATAACCAGGGTTCTTCTCCTTACAAAATATCAAGAGGACTGTTTGTATCAAGTACTGCAGTGGCTTCTCCTCACCCAACATTATCTTCCCGTTCTTCTAGACTCAAGGCCAGAGAGGGAGGATTCCCTAGCAAATCCAAGAACGGCCTATAACCCCTCCCCCACCAAATTGCATGTGTGTGTACATGCACATATGCATGGGGGGGGGGCAGGAGAATTAGGGGGGATTACAGGTTTAATAAGATTTTAAAAGGGTTCCTAGCCCTAGCTGGTTTGGCTCAGTGGATAGAGTGTTGGCTTGTGGACTGAAGGGTCCTGGGTTCGATTCTGGTCAAGGGCACATGTCCAGGTTGCGGGCTCAATTCCCAATAGGGGGCATATAGGAGGCAGCCAATCAATGATTTTCTCTCATTATTGATGTTTCTGTCTCTCTCCTCCTCTCCCTTCCTCTCTGAAATCAATAAAAATATATTATAAATAAATAAATAAATAAGTTACCCAAAAGATTCAGAAGCACTGTTGAAAGATCTCTTAAATATATTCCCAAACTAGAAGAACTTTTACCCTGGTTTGACGAACTATCCAGAGGGTAGACAAAGGTCAGCAGTGAAGTATGTATACCCCAAGCTGCTTCTCTCTCTCTTTTTTCTTTAGAGAGAGAGGATGGGAGAGGGAGAGAGAAACACTGATGTGAGAAAGAAACATCGATCAGTTGCCTTCCACACGTGCCCCAACTGGGATGGAACACATAACCTGGGTATGTGCCCTGACTGAAAATTGAATCTGAGACCCTTCAGTGCATGAGTCTCAGGCGCTCCAACTAACTGAGCCATATTGGCTCATACCTGCTTCTTCTTCTTCTTCTTTTTAATATATTTTTATTGGCTTCAGAGAGGAAGGGCGAGGGGGAGAGAGAGACAGAAACATCAATAATGAGAGAGAATCATTGATTGGCTACCTCCTGCATGCTCCACAATGGGGATCCGAGCCCCAGCTCACACCTGGGAAATGCCCTATCTGGGAATCGAACCATAACCTCCTGGCTCCTAGGTCGATGTTCAATGATTGGGCCACACCAACCACCAGGCCAGGCACAAGCTGCTATATGATAAGTTTCAGAGTAGAACCCACAGAACAGAGGGAATCAAGCACTAAACCTATAGGTAGAGGTAATAAAAAGAGATCTGCCTCTACTAACAGGAAATGGGAAAACAAACAAAGCACCAACAACTATCGCTCTGCCTTCACTTTTACTGCTCTTGAAGCTTCATCTCTAACAGAAACACAGGACAACGAAGGTAAAGATTAGTAGAAGAGGATTCTCAGTAGGGGTGCTTATCAGCATTGTGCATAGGAGCATTCTTTTTCTTTCTAAAATTTTTTTTTTATTGATTTCAGAGAGGGAGAGAAACATCCATACTGAGAAAGAATCATTGATCGGCTGCCTCCTGCATGCCCCACACTAGGAATCGAGCCCACAACCCAGGTATGTGCCCTTGACCAGAATTGAACCTGGGACCCTTCAGCCCACAGGCCAATGCTCTATCCACTGAGCCAAACCGGCTAGGGCTATAGGATTATTCTTTATTGTGTGAGGATGACCCAAACACCTTAGGGTGGTTAATATCCCCCCTCCCCTCAATGTGATAAACAAATCCTCACCTGTTTCCTAAAACTCCCCCATTTGAGAACCACTTTAACTTAAAGGAACAGAGGTGCTATAGTGGGTACTATATAGGGCTCAAACATTTATTTGTATAAACTTTATAGATTACAAAGTATTTTCACTATGTTTTTTTCTACTTTAAGCTTCCTCCAGACACTGTAAGGTAGGTATTATCATCACTCATTTCATAAAGGATGATATTAGCTTAGAAAAGTTCTAGGTTTTGCCCAAACATTCAGTGGGGAGAGGGGGAGGCTATAAAGCTGGACCAGAACCCAAGTCTTCCAACTCCAAACGGATACTCTTTCTTTCAAACCATCCTGAGCCAGCAAGAGTCTCACACTAACTACTTCCACCCAGAATAGATTTTTTTTTTTCAGGTTACATGGGAAACTCTGGGAAGATCTAGGGATTGGCTCCGCAGCTCCCTACATGGAAGCTGGGAAAAACTGCACAGAAACTAACTCTACTCTAAGCTATAGGTAGTTCTTGAAACAGGGTAACAGGATAAAGTACCCAAATACCAGCTTACTTAGAGAGGGATGAGCAATTGGAGGAGGGCTATGACATTCTCTAGTCTAGATCTGAGTAGAAATGAGCAAGCAGGGGAAAAGAATACATACATGCCTTCCCTGTTAATATTTGTAGGCACCCAGAGGCAAAACTACCAACCCAACTCCAGCCCTGATAATAATGCTAAGTTAAAGTGGTGGTAAAAGAGATGGGGAGGGGACAAGGGGAAGAGATGAAGACAAGAATTGAACCATCTTGGGTATATAATAGCCTAAACCATTCCTTTCTGGCAAAATTTGTCACATAAACAATTCTATTAGCTCCTTGC
The DNA here is from genome assembly GCA_004026665.1 of Murina feae. Lineage (NCBI taxonomy): Eukaryota > Metazoa > Chordata > Mammalia > Chiroptera > Vespertilionidae > Murina > Murina feae. Next base: position 32,898 of record PVJC01006963.1, on the reverse strand, counting down.
AGTTCTGAACATTATTTAGAACACCTTTCAAGAAACTCAAAGTACTTTATAAACTGAAAAGAATATGCATATTAGTGAAGTTGTGAGGTGATAGAAGACAGAAAGTATAAGAAAATCTGAAAATCAGGTTCTGAAAGATGAAAAGAGAAGCAGAAAGGAGGGTGGGAGGCAAAGACAACCCAAGTATCTCAAGGACAGAGAGGCAGCCTGATACCTCCACATCTTTCTTGGGGGCTCATTCTCCCCCGTGAAAGGAAAACAAAATACCAAGAATTGGCTCTGCTGTGGGAGGCAAAAGAGAGACTAGAAATGGGAACTCAGGATTCTAGCTGCCCAGTTCACCGCTTTTCTGGAATCTACTTTTCTTCATCATGGATGACAATCTTAAAACCCTCCAGTTCCCATCTGGGGCTTTTCTAAGAAGCGTCCCTAAAATATCCAGAGAGAAGTGAGGGTGGGGGGGAACTGTGTAGAGATAGCACCCTATCTTATCTTCAAAGAAAAAGGGCCTTCCTCTTCTCAAAAGTGCACTTCCGAAATGGAATGAACCCCCGGCCTTTCCCTGGCACTGCTTCAGTTCAACTCAGACTTGGTAGAATGTCTCCCTAGAATGGAGGGGACCAGATAACACATGAACTTCAGGAAGCAGCACTGCGGTCCCCTCGGCCACTTCAGGCAGTTCTAGGGAGGATAGTTTGGTCTTGACCACAGAACAGGGCCCTGGCTCCAACTAGTCTTCCCGGGCAACCTCAGGAGCAGGGAAGGATCTGTGGTCTCATTTCCTCTCCACCTTGGCTTCTTTTTGCACTTCAATGAAGATTAGCTCTATTTCGACCACCACCAGTTCCTGTTCTCACCAGCTGTAGCAGTTGTTTTCCCACAGATAGAGCTATGAAACACTGGTGTGGCTGCCACCTAGACTGTCCTAGCTACAGAAACAGACCCAACAAATCCTGATGTAAAAGAGCTTTTTCATCCCAGATAAGATAGCAAGGAGAATAAATTTTAAGGGACAGGAAACAATTTCAAGAACAGTGAATACACTGTTGGTCATTTTTATTACTTTTTTAATCTTACGTTAACTGTTATATGTAAGAAATATTTTATAATGGAAAAGTGTGAAAATGTATACATTTATTATATAGAAATATGTATATACTAGGGGCCCAGTGCACACAAATTTGTGCACTAGGGGGGAGAGGGCTTGTGCCCTCTCGCAGTCTGGGACCCCTCCTGGGTGAGGGGCTGATAGCTGTTTGCAGGCTGGCCAAGCCCCCCAGTGTGGACCCTCAACATTGGGGTGTGGCCAGCCTGGGTGTGGGGCTGAGGGCTGTTTTCAGGCTGCCCAAAGCCCCTTCAGGGTTCGAATCCCTACTGAGGTGCCTGGGCAGCCTGGGTGTGGGGCTGAGGGCCGTTTTCAGGCTGCCCACAGCTCCCATTGACCCAACGTCCCAGCAAGGCTGGCTGGAAGCAGGTTTCAGGGGTTTATTTATCTTCTATAATTGATACACTGTTGCTTTAAGCCCAGGCCTAGGCAGGCAACGAAGCCTCCTGTTGGCTTCAGCTCCGTGGCTTCTATAATTGAAAGAATGTTGCCTTAGTAGAGGCCCAGCCGGCCTAGGCAGACAGTTTCCTCCATTGCTGGTGCAACGGAAGCCTCCTGTTTGGTTCAGCTCCGTGGCTTCTATAATTGCAACTATGTTGCCTTGAGCCAAGAGAGGCCCAGCTGGCCTAGGCAGACAGTTTACTCCTGGTGCAACAGAAGCCTCCTGTTTACTCTAGCTCCATGACTGCCAGCCTCCATCTTGGCTGAGTTAATTTGCATACAGTCACTCTGATTGGCTGGTGGATGTGGCTTAGGCATCCCAGGAAACAGTCAATTTCAACATTACTCTTTTATTAGATTAGATCATAAAATCCCAATAGAGAGCAAAGGACACAAACAAAAAATGGCCAAAACACCTATGATGAAATGTTGATAGAAATGCAAAGTAAAACAAGATATCATTTCTCATTAATGAAATTGGCAAAGATTTAAAAAATTAAATCATCCAGCCTAACCGGTTTGATTCAGTGGATAGAGCGTCAGCCTGCGGACTGAGAGATCCCAGGTTTGATTCCAGTCAAGGGCATGTACCTTTGTTGCCAGCACATCCTCAGTAGGGGGTGTGCAAGAGGCAGCTGATGGACGTTTCTCTCTCATCTATGTTTCTAACTCTCTATCCCTCCCCCTTCCTCTCTGTAAAAAAATCAATAAAATACATTTTAAAAAATTAAATCATCCAGTAATTGTTAGTTTATAGAGAAAGGAAGATACTGACACTATGAGTGGAAAAGCCAACTGGTACAACTTTTTAAAAAAGGTATATTTCTCAAAAGCCTTTAAAAAGCATATACCCTCATGACTTGACTTCTCAAGTTAAGTTAAAGGATAATTTATCTTAAGAAAATAATCAGAGATGCACACAAATGTTTATGCACAGAATAGTCATCACAATGTTAATAACAGTAGCAAAAAGAGAAAAATATAAGGCAGTAATAAAGTGTGATATTATAGAGTACTATGCAGCCATGAAATTATGATACTAAAGAATATTTAAACAAATGAGAAAATGCTTAAAATAGTAAAATAAGCCTGGCTAGTATAGCTCAGTGGTTGAGTGTCAAACTATGAACCAGGAGGTCACGATTCAATTCCTGGTCAGGGCACATGTCTGGGTTGTGGGCTTGATCCCCAGTAGGGTGTGTGTAGGAGGCAGCTGATCAATGATTCTCTCTCATTGATGTTCCTATCTCTTTCTCCTTCTCCTTTCCTCTCTCTAAAATCAATAAAAATATATTTTTAACAGTAAAATAAAAAGTCAGTTTATAAAACAATATGTATACTATGATCCTATTTGTTACAATACATATAAGTATATCTACATGTCAAAAGAAGACAGTGAGATTACAGATGATTTTTGTTGCTATTGTTAATCCTCACCAGAGGATATTTTTTCACTTATTTTTAGAGAGAGTGGAAGGGAAGGGGAGAGACACAGAGAAAGAAACATCATTGGTTGTCTCCCACATGTACCCTGACCAGGGCCAGGGATCGAGCCTGCAACCTAGGTACATGCCCTTGACCTAAATTGAACCCAGAACCCTTCAGTCCGCAGCCTGATGCTCTATCCACTGAGCTAAACCAGCTAGGGCTTAATTCTCTTCTTTATACTCTTCTATATACTTTGTACCTTTTTATATTTTTAACTTCCAAATTTGCTTAATAAACGTGTATTATTTTCATAATCAGGAGAAAAGAAGCTATTCTCAATCCTCCTCCCTTTCTTTGAGGATATTCATATGCATTATTCTCTTTTTAGAAAACCATGTAGAAATATGTATTTAGGTACTTAAAAACATATCCTACAACCTGACATGTTCAATTTCGGGTTTCTATCCTAAAGAAAACTCTAAATTATGAAAAGTCTTTGTACACCAAGATGTTCATCACTACTTGTTTACGATAGCAAATAACCTAAATGTTGGTCCAGCAATAGGGTGATACTTAAGTAAACAATGGTCCATTCATTTGATGGACCACTGTACAAGCATTTTAAAATGTTTACAATGATTAGCCTGGGAAAACTAATAAAATAACAAAAACACCCCAAACTGGATATGGATATATATCTCTCACATTATATAAAACCTTACACAGAGAAAATAAAAACATGGCTCCATTTGGTAAAGGAACTAAAAAAAAAAAAAAAAAGTATGTTTTTCTTCATACTTTTCCTCTAATTGCCCATACTTTTTTAAAGAGAATATTACTTTAAGAGAAATAGGAAACAAATCTAATCTGAATCTCTTTCTGAACAATGGAAACATTTCCAAATGACAGGGAATCCATTCCAGTCAGACCATCCTCACACATACATACACACACCTCCGCTAGTCTGAGGCAGGGTCACATAGGAAGGTCAAGCTCCTCTATGTGGCCTAGGGTTTCTCACTGACGGCTCTATACAAGACGGGTTCCTCTCACCTGCTGTTGCTGTCAAGGGCCCTTTCCCTCCCCCAAGTTCTATTCCAGCCTGAACTAATTCACCAAAATCTCCAGGCTGGAGGAACAATTTCCACCATGGCAATATGGAACTTGATATTTAGTCCCAACTTTTCCCTAGCTCCTCTCTGTTTCAAAGGTCCGCCAAGGCCTCTTAGACAACTAGCACCCAGACCAGCTTAGCATCCACATCAATGCTACACTTACAGCAAAACCCCAAGTCACCAGGGAGTCAGTAGGGAAGTCCTGGGCTGGGTTAGGACTCCTGGGATCAATGTCCTGAACAAATCACCTCATGACCTCAGACTCTGAGCTCTCCAACCTCGGCTGCAGGCTACGGGCCAGATCATGTGTCTGTATCAGAAAGCTGGGAGCCTGTGGTCTTGACTCAGCAATGATACAACTTCCTCAACCAGGGTGCTTTTCAGGGGGGTTTCCATAGATACACTAGGACTGGGGAAGCCCTCCATCTAACAGAGCAGACATATCCTGAGACTGGCTTCATCAGATTTCTAAACTTAAAATTCCAATTTGGGGATACAAGTGGTCTCAGATCTAAGTCATTGTTAAGAACTACATATTTAAAATTACTACTTACTGAGCATATAGTAGATGCAGACTTTGCTAAGTACTTGACTTCCAGTTTCATTAAATCCACATAACAATCTCATGTGGCAAATACTATTATTATCCCTATTTATAAGAGGAAGCTGGGACTCAAAGTAATTAAATAACCTGCTTGAGGTCAAACACTTTTCTAACTAGAGACTAGAGACCCAGTATTTGAGCCCACTTTGACTTGAAAATCCAGATGCTTAATCAGGACACCAGTATGTCACCTCAACAAATCCCCCAAATACTATTTGGCTTTTTCTGAAAGCAAATCAATTATAGTAAAACTGACAATCTTGGGGAAAAACGGATGAAAAAGGAGCAGCTTGTCTGACTCTTGTCTTGATTGTCTGACATAAGCAAGAAAAGCAGCTGCCCTGGCCGGTGTGGCTCAGTTGGGTGAGCATCATTCCATGTACCTAGAGGCCTCAGTTGGATTCCCAATCAGGGCACATGCCTGAGTTGCGGGCTTAATCCCCAGTAGAGGGCAGGCAGGAGGTTGCCGATGTTTCTCTCTCTCTCCTCTCTCTCTCTCTTCTTTCCCTCTTTCTCTCTCTCTCTCTCTCTCTCTCTCTCTCTCTCTCTCTCTCTCTCTCTCTCTCTCCTCCTCTTCCCTCCCTCACTCTCCCTCTCCCTTAAATCAATTTTTAAAAAACATTAAAAATGTTTGTTTGTTTTTAAAAAGCAGCTAATCTATCTTGAGTATCTACTAGGTGTCAAGCTCCTTACATATGGTTCATCTTTTTTTCACAATACCATAGTATGGGTATTATTAGCTCCAAATTACAGGTAAGTAAATCTATAAAATGTATAGATGAGGCTCAGACTGGTTAAGACAACTGCTAAGACGAGCCCTGTTTTTTCTACTACACTGTTTCTCCTGACTTCAAGAAATACACACCTGAGACTATTCCAGGGTCAAACAGCCAACAGCTAGTATTGTTCCTGAAGGATAGTAATACAGGACATGCTGCAGTAGCAGAGGAAAAGAGATATTTAAGAGCCCCTAGAGAACTCAAGTCCACAAGAAAGCACGATTTCCCCGTGTTGGAAAAGTGAGGTAAAATCCCCTTCTCTCTTAAGACAGCTAACTAGCCCTGGCCTGCCCCGCTCCAACCCCCGTCAGCAGCAGCTCAGGCACACAGAAACAAGACCAAAACAAAAGCCACAAGGAAACAAATCAAAACTTTATACAGAAAGGAAGGCTTGCAAGTGGGTGGTCCAGTTCCCTGATTAACCTGGGTTTTCTGGGTGCACTGGCCAGTAATCACATGCATTTTGTGGATATTAAGCCATCAACTCGCCAACTAAACAAACTTATCAACCAAGCTCCACTGAGGACATGATTGATTCTGGTTCTGAGCTCTCACAACAAACAGCCTGGCAGCCCCTACCTAAGGCAGCCCCCTACCCAGTCTACCTCTTCCTCTTTCTTTCTCTACTATTTCTGAGGCTACATCATGCCAGCTCACTGGGGGTTTTCACACCCCCATTGGAGTGTAGATTCCCTCCCACTGTTTTTCCCAACAGTTGAGCTCTTGTTCTTAAGGGCACCAAGTCCCAGAGATGGCCACAGCACATTAGTAATCACTGACTCACCCCAACCCCCTTAGGAGGCATGGCGAAATGCACAGGGCCACAGGATGTATGGCCCAGATCCCTTTGGCCCTCTGCAAAGCTGTGGGCAGAGAGGTGCCAGCAACACTGCTTCCCCTTAGGAACCCATGGATGCTCTCTGACCTGGCTGTGGTGCCAGTGGGCTCATGTCAGGCTCTGCACCATCAGAGAGACCAGGATCTCCAGACAGCTCCACGGATGCCAACAGATCTAATCTCACTATTCCAAGGCAGATGAAACCCAGTAAGGCTGCTAAGTCCACAGCTTATCCCTTCTCATGGGCAGCCCTTCAGGTCCTACCAACAGTAACAGCAGCATTAACACTGCCTCTTAGAGAGTTCTCGGAGGAACTGGGAACTATTTCCCCAGGTCCTTTATTTTGCCTCCGTTAGTAAATATTCCATCACCTAGTTCACTTTCTTTCTCCAAAACTTCATGTTTAGCTCCAACATATGTCTGGCTCCATCCCAGTGATACCAGCCCTGATCCTCTCTATCCACCCGGCCACCAGAATCAATGTCCAACTCCCATGCCAAAGGAGAATCCCAAAGTCAGCTCTAAAGACTCGTCTGTACAGACCATCTGGGAACCTTACAGAAAGACTAAAAAGGAACAGGCAAAGAGCACACATCAGCCTACTGGGGCTTAACATAAAAAGCAGGGGGGGAGGGGAGGCAGGAAGGTTTGTGTATTGTTTCAATTGGAAAAATACACTAGTGAAATGGCTTATCCACATGTTCGGCGCTTTTAGGCAAATCCGCTGTAACTTTGCAGGATGCCTGCAGGCCATTCTGAAAATGAGTAGAATGGCATCACTCTTCATTCCACCTCCTTCAAGATCTGCCAGTCCCCCTCCCCGGCTCCCCCGTAACCTCCCCCAAACATCTGGTCCGGGCTGGGAGTGGGACCCGCTCCCTGGAAAGCCTCCATATTAACACGAGAGGCAGTCTCCCCAGGCAGAGAGCCCCGACTTCGGCTGAAGAGTGGCCCGGCCCGAGCTTCCGAATTTCCCCGCACCAGTCAGAGGCGTAGGAATGAGAATCCAGGGGCCTGGGGAGGTTGTCGGGGAAGTGGGGAGAAGCGAGAAGGGCAGCAGGAGGGGGGAAAGGGGGAGGAAGAAGTCTGGATCCTGGGACGGTCCCGGGCTGGGGACCCCTCCTAAGTGTCCAGTGGTTGAGACCGCGGTCAGAGGTCCCCGACCGGGCTGACGGGGCTGTCGGGCCAGCCGGGCCCGCCGGCCGGCGGCTGCTCGAGGTTTCCAGAGAGGCACCGGGGTCTGTCGGCAGCCCCGACTGAAAGGGCGGGCCCGAGGGGGAACCGCGGCCAAATCCCACCCCGGGCGCCGCGACCTGGGGGGCGGCAGGAGGGGGAAGGGACTGGGCTCCGCTCTCACCAGCACCAGGGCGAACCTCTCTTCCAGCTCACAGGGCTCAGGCATCGGCATCTTGCCGGGCGGCGGCAGCAGCGAGACAGAAGGCGGCTCGCCCGGACCCCCATCGGCGCTCTCCAGGTTGCCCATCGCGGCGGGGCCCCCTTGGGGGCCTTAGCCCCCCCACCTCCACTCCCGGGGGCCTTGGGCTCGGCCGCTCCGTCCGGCTCTTCTCTCGGCGCCGATTCCCCGTCCTCCCTCCTCGGCCCGGTCCGGGACGCCGGGGGCTTCTCGGGGTCCCGCAGGCGACCGCCCGCAGCGAGGGCGGAGGCCGCGCAGCGGACAGCGGCTCAGAAGCTACCGGCACCGGGGCCACGACTCCGGCTCCCACCCGCGCCTCGCCTCTCTCGGCGCACCAACCCGGCGCTGCCCCTCCCCGCCCCCCGCGCTCTTTCCCTTCCTCCCCCGCCCGCCCCCCTTCGCTTCCTCCCACCCGCTCCCTGCCGGGACTCTGGCTTCCCCCCGCGAGCGCCGACTGGAGCCCGCTCGCCGCGCGCCCCATTCATGCAGGCCCCTCCTCCCGCCCCGCTCCCGCCGGCGCCTGATTGACGGCCGCTCCTGCCAATCACAGCGCCTCCCGCCCCCGGCAGCCTCGCGCCTGGCGCCTAGCGCGCCCTGGCGGCCCTGGCGCGCATCTAATCACTAAGGTTGCGGAGCGTGTGAGGTGTCGGTTCGGACAGTTGGAAATGGACCCTTTTCCACGAGGAGCTCACAATGTATACGAATCAGTAAAATACAGGGCAAAGTATGAAAAGACAACTACAAGAGAAGTAGAAATAACTAGAGAGAGAGGACATCTGTCAGGAGTCGTCCTAAGGGAGATCTTATTTGAACCTGGCGCTGAAGGATGAGGAAGACGCTGACCGACAGAAACAGGTGGAAAGGCATTTAGGAGAGAACTTACCACAGTTCAGAGGTCGATTTGGCTGGATGTGAAGCTGGAGGGGCAAGAGAAGAAGGCTGTTCCGGGCCAAGTCTGATGGTGGGTCATTACTGATGATGGGACGGACATCTGTTGCTCCTGCCAGCCCAGCCGGCCTCCGTCCCTCTCCCTCGCGTGATGGCGCTCCATTTCCATTTAGGGAACCACTTCTTCCCCATGCTCAGCCCATGTCGAACTGAACTTGACCCTGATTCCAGGGGCCCCCATGACTCAGGCCTGGCCAGTCACGGGATTGTCTTCCTCTACCTTCAGAGATTGAGGAATTGACACTTGACCCAAACCCACAACATGACTCATTTCTAAGGCTTTCATTGGAGCCATCGAGACAGAGACACTCGCTTTCCAATGGGGTTGCTGAATGGTTAGAAGGTAAATCTGAAGCTGCTGGTGGCCCTCGGGCCACCATCCATCGCACCTCAAGCCCGAGCATGAAGCCAGTGCAGAGGAAAGCAAAGCTGAGGCGTGAAGACAAAGTCCCAGTCACATGCTGAGAATCTACATCAAACCATGCCTGAAGTGAACACCTTGGCTTTTTATTCATTTATTCAACAAATACTTCACCGAAAAGCTAATTATATGTCAACTACTGTTCTAGGCATTGAGGATACATCTGTGAACAAAAAAAAGGCATACATTGTGCCCTCTTGGAATTTACATTCTGGGTAGGAGGGAGGTGGACAATAATAAAATATACAGATGTTAGTGATCAGTGTTAATAAAAATAAAACTGAAAGGGGATAGAGGTGGGAGGGGGTTGAAATTTTAAATAGGACCTTCACAGAAAGCCTCACTAATAAGAAAACATTTGCATAAAAATCTGACGTGAAGGAGTAAGCCATGTGGCTCCCCGGGGAAGAATGACCCAGACAGGGATGGCTGAGGGTACACTGCGCCTGTGTGTTAGAAGAACAGCAAGGAGGCCAGTGTGGCTGGAGTGTAATAAGCAAGGAAAAGAGTAGAAACCGATGAAGTCAGAAAGGTAACCAGAAGCCAGTTTGTGCAGGGCATTGTAGGATATTTTAAGGACTTTGGCTTTTCTCTGAGTAGGTTAGAGGATTTTAAGCAGAGAAGTGACATGCTCTAACTTATGTTTTAAACAATCATCATGGCTCTTGCATTGAAAACAAACTGAATAGAGACATGGCCAGGGATACCAGTTAGGAGACTATTAAAATAATACAGGTGAAAGATGATGGTGGTTTGGAGCAGGATAATAACCGTACAGGCGGAGAGAAATGCTCAGATTCTTTTTTTTAACCTCCTAAATACTTCCGTATTTCTTAAAATTGAGAACATTCTCTACATAACCACAATGCAAATATGTCAAGATCAGGAAACTAACATTGATAAAAACACTATTATCCAACCCACAGACTTCATTCAGATTTCACCCGTTGTCCTACTTGTCTTCTGTAGTGAGGATTTTTCAGGCCCAGGATCACCTGTTGCACTTCAGCGGTCGTGTCTCTTCAGTCTTCATCTGTATCAGTCTTTTTTTTTTTTTTTTTTTTTTACTTTAAAAAAATTAATCTTTTTATTTTGGTATAAATTGAGATTTACAGAAAAGATGCGAAGATACAGAGTCCCAGTATATCCTTCACTTGGCTTCCTTTAATAGTTACATCATACATTGTATATTTGTCAAAACTAATAAATGAATATTGGTGTATAAGTCTTAATCCTTCTTTCTTTGTTCTTCTCAACTTTGATACTTTGAAGAGAAAGAGCCAATTATTTTGTAGAATGTCCCTCAATTTGTATTCATCTGATACTTCTTAGATTCAGGTTATGCATAGGTAGCAGCAATACCCCAGACATGATGCTATTTCTTCTCATTGATCCTATTGGATGACAGGCAATTGTGACTTGTTCCCATATTGATGATGTTAACTTTGATAACCAAGTCCTGGACATGTCTTCCAAATTTCTTAGTTACTTTGTAATTAATGACAAACCTGTGGGGAGATTATCTGAAGCTATGTGAATATCCTGTTCCTTGTAGTACATTGATGACTTCTACCTGAATCAAATTATTATGATTGTCAAATGATGTGTTTTTCTTTAAAGAAGATCTCAGCAAGATGAAGGGGATTGGGAAGGGGAGAGAGAGAAGAGAGAAACATCAATTGGTTGCCTCCCAAACAGAACCCGACTGAGGATCAAACCCACAACCTGAGTGTGCCCCCTGACTGGGAATTGAACCACCACCCTCTGGTATACCAGATGATGCGCCAACTAATTGAACCACATTGGTATCCTTCCTTCTGCAGTTATTAGTTAACACTTTACCATAGGGTCTTCCCTTCTCCTTGTTTATTTACTTCTGTTAAAATGGATCCATGATTCTGATTTTATTCAATGGGCTATAATCCATTACTATCATTACTTATTGTGATGCTCAGATTGTCCTAGATTTGCTCAGTGGAAGCTCCTTCAAGCTGGCTTCTGTGCCTGTCATTCTTTGAGCACATTCTTGCTTCTGGCACAACGTGGTCTAGGCTTGCTCTCCCAGCTCTAGGCCTGAACAGTCATTTACTAAGGACCCCTGTTAATGGGGAGTGATAATAGAACTCAAGATCTGGAAACTAGCTGTGCTCACTGCCACTAAGGTGTCGTTGCTTATGTCCTGTCAGTGAACAGAGTGAGAAAAATAGCCATTTTATGTCATTCTTGCCTTTCACCATTTTATATTTATAGCTCTTTTCTCTCACCATGAGGAGCCTGGCTCCCCAAGAAGATCAGTATATCTATTCCTTTGCTCAATTCTACAGTGCACATATATTTGCTTCAAAATTACTATTAACGATAAACCTACTGCCCTAGCTGGTTTAACTCAGTGGATAGAGTGTCAGCCTGTGGACTGAAGGATCCCAGATTCAATTCCTGTTAAGGGCACATGCCTGGGTTGTGGGCTCAAGAAAATATGCAGGAGGCAGCTGAACAATGATTCTCTCTCATAATTGATGTTTCTTTCTCTCTTCCTCTCCCTTCCTCTCTGAAATCAATAAAAATATATTTTAAAAAAATACAATAACTCTACTAACCTGTGAAGTCAAACTTAAGTTTTCTTTGTACTTCTTTTGTCCTTATATTTTCAGACTGAGGATAATGAAAGTACCATAGCTAAAAGTTACTTGAGTTCTTTTCCATTTTTCTTCAGTACGGTTGTTAATCATTTGATATATTGTTAAGTTTATTTATTTTTTTTCCAAATTTGAAGTTAAAAAGAAAATCCTTAAAAAAAAACCCTTGACTAAACTTTCAGCATTTTATTGATGACATGCCTTGGTGTGGGCCTCTTTGGGCTCACTTTATTTGAGACTTTCTGAGCTGCTTACACCTGGATATTTACTGGAAAAGTGTTCAGTCATTATTTTGTTTGTTTTGTTTTGTTAATCCTCTCCCAAAGGTATTTTTCCATTGATTTTTAGAGAAGGAAAGGGAGAGAAAGAGGCAGAAGCATCGATGTGAGAGAGGCACATCGATTGGTTGCCTCCTGCATGCGCCCCAACCAGGGCTGGGGAACCTGCAACCAAGGTACATGCCCTTGACTGGAATCGAACCTGGGACCCTTCTGTCAGCGGGCTGATAATCTATCCACTGAGCCAAACCGGCTAGGGTTAGTCATTATTTCTCTAAATAGGTTTTCTGACGCTTTCTCTTTCCCTTTGCCTTCTGGGACCTCTATGATTCAAATGTTGGTATACTAGATGTTGTCCCAGAGGTCTCTTAAACTATCCTCATTTTTGAAACTTCTTTTTCTCTTTTTGCTGTTCTGATTGGGTGATTTCCACTTCTTTGTTTTCTAGCTTGCTGACTCCTTCTGCATCAACTAATCTGTTATTGATTCCCTTTAGTGTATTTTTTGTCTGTTTGTTTCAGTTATTGTATTCTTCAGTTCTAATAGGTGTTTGTTTGTTTTTATCCTCACCCAAGGATATGTTTACTGATTTGAGAGAGATAAAGAGAGAGAGAGGTGAAACATTGATCAGTTGTTCCTCATACACACCCCAACTAGGGACTCCACCTGTAAGTTAGGTATGTACCCTGACTAGGAATCAAACCCACCACCCTTTTATGGACTAAACTAGAGGCCCGGTGCACAAAAATTTGTGCACTCGAGGGGTGGGGGTCCCTCAGCCCGGCCTGTGCCCTCTTGCAGTCTGGAACACCTTGGGGGAGATGTCCACCTGCTGGCATGCCTGGCCAGCCTGGGTGAGGGGCTGAGGGCCATTTTCAGGCTGCCCACAGCCCCTTCAGGGTTTGTGCACTGGGAGGTGGGAGGGCTGGTGAGTGCAGGCCTGGACGTTTCCCACCGGAGAACTCACGATTGCACACACCTGGAGGGCCCCCACCGCTGAGGGGACACACCTGACACAGAGCTGGGTGGCAAGCCAGGGGCGGACGCTGGTGCAGGGTCCCTCAGGGAGCCCTGCTGCTGAGCAAACACACCCGGGGTGGAACCGGGCAGAGGACTGGCTTCAGATTCTCCACACTGTGCAGCAGACGCTCCCACACGCCCTGTGGAGGCCCCCGGGGGGCGGATGAAGGTAGCAAACCCTGGACGGGTGCTCCTGCACACCCCCAAGGAGGCCCCTGGGGCAGAGCCATGCAGCGGACCCAGGACGGGCATTCCTGGACACCCCACGGAGGCCTCTGGGGCAGAGCCAGGCAGCAGACCCAGGACAGCTGCTCCTGCACAGCCTGCAGAGGCCCCGCACTCCCGCATGCCCCACAGAGGCCCCCAGGGGGCGGAGCCAGGCAGTGGACCTGGGACAGCTGCTCTTGGATGCTGCCCCCAGGAGGTTCCGGGGGTGGAGCCAGGCAGCGGACCCAGGATGGCTGCTCCTGCAAGCCCCGTGGAGGGCTCGCTCTCCCGCACGCCTGGTGGAGGCCCCCAGGGGGTGGAGCCAGGCAGTGGACCCGGGATGGGCGCTCCTGGATGCCCCGAGGAGGCCCCAGGCCGGACCCCACCCCCCACTGAGCTGACACACCTGGAAGAGCTATGCCAGCCGCAGAGGCTCCCAGTGCAGAGCCACACTGCCAGCCTCCATCTTGGCTGGGTTAATTTGCATACAGCCACTCTGATTGGCTGGTGGACATGGCCGTGAGCAGAGGCTCAGCCAGCCTAGGCAGGCAGTTGCAACAGAAGCCTCTGGTTTGCTCTAGCTCTGTAGCTGCTGGCCTCCATCTTGGCTGGGTTAATTTGCATACAGCCGCTCTGATTGGTTGGGGGTGTGGCTTTGGCTGGTGGGCATGGCTTGGTGTCTTGAGTGATGGTCAATTTGCATACTGCTCTTTTATTATATTAGATGATGCTCTGCCCAACTGAGTTACACTGGCCAAGCTGATAGATTCTTCTTTATATTTCTTATCTCTTTGTTGAACTTCTCTCTGAGCTCATCTATTCTTCCCCTAAGCTCATTGAACAACCTTATAATCCATGTTTGAACTCTTTATCTTTTCATTTAGTTTCATTTCTGGATTGTTGTCCTGATCTATTCTTTGGAAGATATGTCTCTGTCTCCTCATTTTGGTATCTCTCTGTATTTGTTTCCATGAATTAAGCAAAACAACAACCTCTCCCTGTCTTGAAGAAGTGGCCTTGTGGCCCTAGCTGGTTTGGCTCAGTGGGTAGAGTGTCAGCCTGTGGACTCAAGGGTCCCAGATTCAATTCCAGCCAAGGGCACATGCCCAGCTTCTGGGCTCAATCCACAGTAGGTTCATGCAGGAGGCAGCTGATCACTGATCCTCTCTCATCATTTTTCATTTAGAACTTAATTCAACAACATTTACTGAGCCTATTACATGCAAGACACTGTGCCAGGTACCATGGAGAATTCCTAGATACATAACTCATGGTTTCTCTGCTGCCTTTTATTGTTTAATTTTTTTGTGTATGTCTTGTCTGGATTGTGGGATTTTTGTTTGTTTGTTTAAAACATATGTACCCAGTACCTCCTTTGTTTCAGGTGCAAAGGAAGATTCAACGATGAATAGGTGTCTTATTTTTCAGGTGCTCACAATTTAGTAGGAAAGACTCAAAATAATGTTTACAAAACAGTGTGATAAGTATTGTAACAAAGGGGTATACAAAATGCTGCTGAGAGAACTGAGGATGGAGCTGTAAACGAAGGCTTCAGGAGGTTATACAACACCTGAGCCAAGGCTGAAAGATGAATAGATGTGCCAGAGAAACAAGTGAGACAGTGAGATGAGAAGGTGATAGAAGGAGGGGTGGTCAGGAAGGGGGAAAGGCATTTTGAGTAGGAGGAACAGCACAGGCCAAAATGGAGAATTGTGAAAGAGCATGGAATGCTTGAGCAATGGTAAGAATTTCAGTAAGGCTAAAGCATAGAGTGGTAGTGAAAGGACCACTAGAATAATGTTAGAAAGGCAGGTCAAATCAAGTTCAAGAGGAGTCTTGTGCTCAGCTGAGAAATTTGCCTTTTATGCTATAAACTAGAGGCCCGGTGCATGAAATTCATGCTTGGGGGGATGTCCCTCAGCCCAACCTGCACCCTCTCCAATCTGGGACCCCTTGGGGGATGTCCAACTGCCGATTTAGGCCTAATCTCACAATCCGGGATGACTGGCTCCTAACCGCTTGCCTGCCTGCCTGATTGCCCCTAACTGCTTCTGCCTACCAGCCTGATTGCCCCCAAATCGCTCCCTTGCCTGCCTAATTGATGCCTAACTGCTCCCCTGCCAGCCTGATCACCCCCAACTGCCCTCTCCTGCCAGCCTGATTGCCCACAACTGCCCTCCCCTGCCATAACCCGCCTCCTCCACTGGGACTGCCTCCTCTACACGAGGTGGCAGAGGCATCGGAACCAGCCTCCTCCACAGTGCACAGAGCCAGGGGACCCCCAGGCCTCACCTGTGGATCAGCCACTAGGCCCGCCTCCACTATTCACGCAGCCATCTTGTGACGGCCATCTTGTGATGGCATGAAGGCGTGATGACCACCTAGGCTATTATTAGTATAGATAGTTCTGTGACCTACAGTTTTTAGCTAAACTCTTTGGAAAGATTCCTTTAGCACCACTTGAGAATGCAGAGAGTTCTGCACAGATGATATGGAGAAGATAAGGGTCTGAACCAGATCAGGGCATGGAGGATAAAAAGAAGTAACATTTGGGAAGAATGCCCCTGACCAGTGTTTCTCAGTGGTTAGAGCTTTGGCCCATGCACCAAAGGTTGCAGGTTTGATTCCTGGTCAAGGGCACATACCTGGGTTGCAACCAGTCAATGTGTCTTGCTCACATTGATGTCCCTCTCCCTTTCTCTCTCTCCCTCCATCGGTCCCACTTTTCCTAACAAGTAATGGGAAAAATTTCCTCTGGTGAGGATTAGCACACACACACACACACACACACAAAGATAGAAAAGGTTGGGGAATGATTACATTAGTCTGTTAGAGCTGCCATAATAAAATACCACAGACTGGGTGTCTTCAAACAACAGAAATTTATTTTCTCACCATCCTAGAGGCTAAAAGTCCAAGGTTAAGGTGCCATCAGGATTGGTTTCTGGTGAGACCTCTTTTTGTCCTCACGTGTCCTTTCCTTTTTGCACAGTCTGAGAAAGAGGACTCTAGTGTCTCTTCCTCTTTAAAACAATTTTTTTTTTTTACTTCAGAAAGGAAGAGAGAGGGAGAGATAGAAACATCAATGATGAGAGAGAATCACTGGTCTGCTGCCTTTTGCACAACCCTCAGCGGGCAAGTGCCTTAACCAGGAATCACACATCCACTGGGCTCTTCCTCTTCTTACAAGACCATCAGTCCTATCAGATTATGGCTCCACATTGTGACTTCCTTTGTCCTTACTTTCTCCTATTACCAAATACAGTCACATTGAGTGTTAGGGCTTCAACATAAGAATTTGGGAAGGACACAATTCAGTCTATAACAGAAATATATACCTGAGATCGAATCAACAAGACCTATTAGATAATAGTGACTAATATTTTTGTAGTACTTTATAATTCACAACTTTTTTTAACATCCATTATCTGATTTGACCTTTACACTGTAGGAGGGAGGTATTATCCTTATCCTCATTATGTAAATGAGTAAACAGACTAAAAGAAGTTAAATAATATGTCCAAGTATATGCTAGTAAGTGGTAACCCTGACACTAAACCTGGCCTTGGCCTCATTATCCCATGCCATTCTGACTCTCTTATATAGGTAAGGGCATGAAGACTGAAAAGTTGAGGCCAGCTTGAGGATGCCTTACCTTTAGTCTCTAGGGAAGCCCAGAATCTCTCTCAGGAAAACTGCTGCCACCTTCTTATTCAAAACACTTTTAAACTTCTGCCTCACTCCCCCTCTCCCCCCGCCCAAGCTCCTACTTTATCCTTAGCCCCCCCCCCCTCCTCTATTGTCTTTAGAAACACACACCTGTTCCTCCCTTCACTTTCCTGAGAAGGTGTGGGGGAGAAATGGAAATACAGATATTTGAAAGTTTTGCTTAACAGATTATAGATAGAATGATCATCCTTTTCCTCATTGCTGACTAATTCCTACTCATCCATTGAAAAAACAAACAAACAAAAAACAAAACAGCTCACAAAGTCACCTCTTTCATGATTCTCCAAATTTGACTGAGATCTTGTCTGTGAGCACTCAGAGTCCCAACATACCATGATATCATCAGATTGTGTAAGCGCCTGCAGGGCAAGTTGATATTCCAAGTATCTAACAATAGGATCCACTTCATGTCTGTTATATGCTCATTAAACAAATAAATTATTTCATACATTGTCACATCCTTCCCACATAGTGGGAGACCTTTATTCTTTATCATTCTTCTCAGATACAATCTCCTATCACTCAGGGCTCAATGCAGGAAACAAAAACCCCTCCAAGAAGTTTAAGGATAGAAGGACATAGAAGCTTACCAAGTAAATTGGAAAGTCTGAGAGGCCCTCTGGGCTGAAATTCCAGAAATGACCTCCAGAACATGTGAGGAGTGCCCTACCAGGGAAGCTACTACCTCTGCCACAGTTAGGAGGGTGGGACAGCTAGAAGTCTCCACTGATGACTGGGCTTCAGAGCAAGTAGCTACAACTCTGATCCAGGGATCTTGAAATTATGATCAGGACATTGCCGTGGCTACACTCTGATGCAACCATCTCTCAATATTTGCAAAGCTAGAGACATCATTGGATCACTGCTGTAAACATATGTCACATCTCCATGACCTTGCTTGCCAGGAAGAATAGCTAAAGTTGTATATAATGGTCTTTATCTCACTTCTGCCTTCTAAATCTCATCCAAGTATATCTGACTGGCTGCAAGGTATTCTGAGAAATATAATCCTTAGCTTTCCAGCCTCTGCAGTATAGGAAAGCACACTGGAAGGAGGTGAAAATATGTGCTGAATGCTAATTAACCATATATGCCGCTCTGCATGTCTGAAATCTACCCAGTGTCTAATCATTTGCAACTCCTTCCCCACCTTCTTGCTCAGTGCCCTGGTGGCTAGTTTAATCTTTAGTCTTGTTCCATTAGTCTAATTCTTCAGACTACAGTTTGTCCTTTTCTTCTACCTGGGTGAGGCAAATTTCTTACCTATGATTCCACAGTTCTTTAAAAAAGCAAACTGATGTGTGGGACTTCATCAAAATTAAAAACTAATGCTCTTTGAAAGACATTGTTAAGAGAACTAAAAACAAGACCAACTAGAAGAAAATATTGTAAATTATATATCTGACAAAGGACTTGTATCTAGACATGTAATAACTTTTCAAATCAATAATAAAAATAATAATAAAATAAATAAATAAATAAAAATAAAATAAATAATAAGAAAACAAGCAACCCAAAAACAAATGGGTAAAATAATTGAACAGAGTGTTTACTAATGAAGATAAAAGTATGATAATAAACACACGAAAATATATTCAATGTTATTAGTAATTAGGAATTGCAAATTAAGACAAGAGTGAGATACCACTATACACTTATAAAAAAAAAATCTGGTCTGGATGCTGGTGAGACTGTGGAGAAATGACCCCTCATATATTGTGGGTAGGAGTATAAATCTATAATCACTTTGAAAAAGAGTATGGTAGTTTCTTTAAAAGGTAAAAATATACCTACCATATGACTTGGTCATTCTACTCCTAGGTATTTACTCCAAAGAAAAGGAAACATATGGGCACACAAAGACCTGTATACTAATATAGTCATGTGCCTAGTTTTCCATGAAATCTCCTTGTCATTTAGTTCTCCTTTTTACTCCAATTGTTAGTATCCTAATGTGCTCAAGTGGTTAACCTTTAACCTTGTCACATTATCAGCTAGAATCAGGAAAGAAAACTGAGTAAGAGTATCTATATATATAAAAGCCTAAGCGACCAGCCAACTGGCCAACCAGCAGACCAGCCGGTAACTATGATGAACAATGACCACCAGGAGGCAGACACTCAATGCACAGGCATAGAAATATGGAACAGACTGATGAATCTCAGAGCAAAGAGGGGAGGGGAAGGGCAGGGAGAGATTAACCAAAGATCTTACATGCATACTAGAGGCCCAGGGCACAGATTCATGCATCAGAGGGGTCCCTCGGCCTGGCCTGCAGGGATTGGGCTGAAACCAGCTCTCCTACATACCCTGAGGGGTCCTGGATTGTGAGAGGGCACAGGCCAAGGGACCCCACTGGTACATGAATCCATGCACCGGGCCTCTAGTTAGTTATATATTTCTGTTTCACATATCATCCCCAAACTTTGAGGCTTGAAATAGCAACAAAACATTATCTTATAGTTTCTAAGAGTTAGGAGTCTGGGAGAGGCTTAGCTGGGGTCTGCTCTGGGTCTCTAATGAGGCTGGGGCTCCAGTCATCTAAAGGCTTGACTGCTTAGAAGATACCTCACTCACATGGCAGATGTCAGGATGCCTCTGTTCTTTGCTAGTTGTTGGAAAAAGGCCTCAGTTCCTCACCACAAGGGTCTTGCCACAGGGAAGCCATGTTTATCCCCATTTGCTGGCCTTTATAAAGTTAAGTTTAAAAAAAAAAAAGTTAAGTTTAGATAAAGGCTACAAGTCATTCCCAAGTTGCGCCCTCCAACCCCCACCCCTTCTCTCTATGCTTGCCCTAGGCTGAGGAATTCAAATCGCTTTTCATCCCCTCTTTAACTTTGCCACATTGTCCTCCCTAATCTCTGGAATTCAGAACCTGTTGTTATCTTTCCATCTTCCTCCTCACATCCTCTTATTCTCCCTTAGCCCTTAAGGTACACCACCATTATCTTTCAAAGGTTTTATTAAAAATACGCACACAGCTTAGGGTTTTCAGGAAACATGGAAGTGGTGGTGATAGTTGGAGCCTAAGCCCCCTTGTGAGGGTCTCTTGGTGCCCTGTGAGAGGAAACGGGAGGATGCCATTGGAATTGTCTTCATTTTCAATGCAGCTATCCTTCCCTTTTCCCTTACCCTCAGTTCCAGGCAATTTTATGATCACTTCCCTCCCCCATTGTCTTATACTATTCCCAGGAAATGAAGTGTGTTCTTCAGTGGTTTGCCAGTTGGTCAGGTCTCTAGCGTGAATGTTTCCTATAAAACCTGACAACTAAAGCAGTGCCAGGAAAATAACAGCCATCGCTAAGTCTAGAGCAGCTTAGTGTGCCTGGAGCCAACTGATCACCTTGTATCTTTGAGTGCCAGCTACCTCTTTGAGATCAGTGGTTTCGAGGCTGAGCTGAGGAGGAGCGCAATGAATTTGTCAGGCAGCTGGAGGTCAGTGAGCCAGACTTTGTGGCAAAGTTTTACCAAGCAGTGGCTGCTGCTATTGTACCCAGATGTCATGATCCCCAAAGACTACGAGTGAGCCCCAAAACCGCTGTAAAAACATGAGGGCCTTTATTATTCAAGTTAACTTGGACTTCCCACGCTCACCCACCGGCCACTGGCACAGCCTCGCGGCAGGGCAGGAAGTGCAGATTTCAGGCAAAACAAAGGATTTACAGAGCCGGAAGTAATGGGTGGGGTAACATGTGTGGCCCCTGTTGATTGGTGGAGGGAAGGTCCTGGGCCGGGCATTTCCTCTGCATTCCTATTGGCAGGTCTGCACTCTCACACCGCCCTTCCGCCCTTCCACTACATCTGGTAAAGACTGATAGGCATTAAAATCAGAGAAGATAACCATAGTTGATGGACCCAAAGCCACAACTGTACAGTGAGAACTTCAGATGTGCCACTTAAAGGTCTGGGAATGGTATCCTGATTTGCTGACTGAGCTTGCTGACTAGTACAGGTCTGCTTCTATCTATCTATCTATCTATCTATCTATCTATCTATCTATCTACCATAGATCTATCTAGGTTTTACCAATTTAATAATAGAATACTCTAACTAGTCTGTATAAATTGAAAACAGCATCTTCAGTTACAAATGTATCTAAGTAATAAGGCTGAGCACTCCCCAAGCCTGGTCAGTGTGGGCCCCGGGACTGAGCTGCCAGGGACCAGGGACCTCGGTCACACACTAGGAGCCCCACACGCCTGCCGAGAACAGGTCGTCGCTTTGAACCCAGGGCTGTTAAGACACGATGGACGTGGGGCTGAAAATGGGAGCTAAGGAGACGTGACACTTACACATGAAGAAACGTGTGCCCCGCCCAGCCCTCCCCACAGAAGATGGGCACACAGCACTGCTCACAACCCCACTCGGAGAAGAGGGGTCCCCATGTCCTGGAGGCACGCTCAAGCCACCATCTGTCAGCAGCAAGAGGGAGCGCTTTCTCCCAGACGGTCTGCGCTCCCAGAGGAGCCGCCACCTGTTTCCGAAACCCCGAGGACAAGTGACAGCACGCACCCCGGGTCTCACAGCACAAAGGAACAAATAAATACGAGGATGAACCACACAAGCTGACGCCTCAGCACCGCGGGCGCCACGACCCCACTTTCACCCCGAGGAAAATAAAACCAAAGTAAGAACACACGGAGGAGCACGGACCCTGCCGAGACCAGACACAGAGGGCCAGGTGCCTGGGAACGAAGCCTGTGGTGTCTTCAAATGAGAGATGGGAGCTCAAGCTCCCAGTCGTCTGTCCTGGGTTCAGGGACCTTCCCACCCAACGTGGTCTAATGTCCTCCCCCCACCCCCACCCCCGCCCAAAAGCAGGCCTGCGGAAGTCTACTGAGCTGCACCCAAGGCCGTAGTGGGTGCCAGGATTAGATTAAACCTCCCACTTCTGAAACGCATATAAGTGGCCGCTGTACAGGTTACAGGTTAAGCAAAATAGTAAGGAAAGAAGAAAAGTGAAAGTGAAAACCATGCGCTTGAAAAGGTCAGGTGTGGGCGCTGCGCCCTCAGGTCCTCACTACTCACTGCTGCGTGCACGCAGAGGGCTGGCTGGGCTCCTTCTTAAGATTCTGGTTGGTATCATCCTCTCTTCTCCCTCCTCCTCTCCTTCTAACTCCTCCTCTTCTCCTTCCTTACCTTCTTCAAAATTGAGAGAGAATCATTGATCAGCTGCCTCCTGCACACCCCACACTGGCGATCGAGCCCACAATCCAGGCATGTGCCCTGATTGGGAATCCAAACGTGACCTCCTGATTCAACCACTGAGCCACACCAGCCTGGCGGTTTCCTCATCTTAATTGTTCCTGCCTCCCAAGGTAATTGCAAAAATTAAATTAAATAATACATATAAAGCATCTTAAACATTGTCTAGTATATAAGCAGTACACGATACATGCTAACTAGAATTATTATAAAAAGCAAAGTAAAAAGAAAACTATAATTGCCTATAATCACAAGGGCTTTACTTTTTTGCTCACTAATAAGAAACAAAGGATAACAAATTAAAAATATGTTTTTATTGATTTCAGAGAGAGGGAGAGGGAGAGGGAGAGGGAGAAGGAGAGAGAAACACAGATGTGAAAGGGCAACATTGATCGGCTGCCTCCTGCACACCCCCTACCGGACTTGGGATGGCGCTCAACCAACGGAGCGACACCGGCCAAGGCCAGAGCACTTTTGTTTTCTAAATCTCTTTCCCTCTTTAACATTCCATAACCAGCCTAAAACCCTAGAATCCTGGAGCCATCGCGCTATTCCATTACGCGTTGCGGGGGGCTCTATTATTTGCTAGGTCGGTGTCCTGGGTGGGGCCTGCCTTTCTTCACTTTCTCCACTAGAGGTGGCTTTGCACAGCAATCCTTCCTCGCTACGGGGGAAGGAGGAGCAGGAGGAGACCTTTTCTACGACGTCGATTGGTGGCCAGGGACTTGATTGACACAGGCATTAGCAAATGGCTCTGAAGTAAGCGGCCGAAATTCTTGCATGTACGGCCGAAAAAGTGGCAGAAGTGCAGGCACCGGCCAATGAGAACCGGCCCTAGAAGGAGCTTGGGGCGGGACTTGGTTGGAGGGGCGGACTCGGGGTAAAGAGTCTGAAGCGGACCCCGGGAGAGTCAGAAGCGTTTCCGGTGTTAACAGAGCTTTGTGGGCTCCGGAGCGGCAGCTGGGAAGGTACGTCTGAAAGCAGGATTGCGCAAGCCGGGAGTGAGGACGGGCTTAGCAGTTACTGTCTTAACCACGGAGGGAGTGGACTCCATTTGCGGGTAGACTGCACCCCGTGGGAAAAGGCTCCTGCTCTGCGACTGGGCTCCGGAAGGCTGGGCGGGGACGGGGAAGCGAGGACCTGGAACCGCGCTTGCGCTACTATACGGGAGCGGGGGAGGGGCAGGGGCAAGTCCGACGGGTTTGGGGGCGTCCAGGCTCCCACTGTAAGTGGGAGCGCTAGCGAAAGCCCCCTTTTAGCTTCTCTTTCTTCCTCCCAGGCTCCGTCCCTCCCCTTCCTCGGTTTAGAGTAGACGCAGGGGCCCCACGGCCCAGGCCCGCCTGGAATTTAGGGCACGTCCCCCACCCCTTCCTTCCGAGGGGGATGAAAGCGAAACCACACGGGTTTGTGAAAGCCCCCGCCCTGCCCGACGGATCGCTGCTCCGCTTCGGGCCCTAGGGACCTCGCGCCGGGCGCCCCCGGGTGAGCGGCAGGGGCCTGGCCGGGCAGGCTGCCCTGTCACGGCGGCGGCGGGCGGGCGGGCGGGTGATGTCACACTGCTGTGACACGCGAGGTTCCTCAGTTACGTGCAAGCCAACAGCAGGAGCGGGAGGTGTGGGGAGAGCGGGCTCGGCTTGGCTTTCCTGCCCCACCGGGCAGCCGGCTCGGGTCTGATTGGTTACCTGCGGGCAGGTGAGGTGCGTTGGCCCGGTTGAGTCCGGGGCCTTGTGGGCGTCTTTCTCAAAGTCCGATGAGGAAAGGCGGCGTCGGGCGTTGTGGTTCTGGGACCTGCCCGCGGCAGCTGTGGTCATGAGGAGGCCGTGGCATTTTTGTGTGTGGAGTTTGCTTCATACTACCTTGTGCCAGCGCGGGTTGCGTTGCCCACCCCAAAGGAGGACAGAAACCTCTTTGAACTTGAGACTCTGTTCTAGCAATAGTTAACTTGTGAATGTGTAACCCAGTAGAAGAGCTGACGGTGCCTGAAACGCAAAGATTTCAAGGTTAAAGGTTAACGGAGAATGGGCTTTTCGAGTTACTTATTGATATTTATTTCTATTTTGTCTTTTGAATAGTTCAGGAAAGATTTTTCCAGTTTCTGACGGCTTCTGTGCGCACACTTATTTCTGTAATTATTAGATTTACTCTCTGAAGTTTTCTTATTTTTGTCGAATATTTTTGTCCTTAAGTACTACGTTGACATTTAGGTGCTCTGCCATTTTCCTTCAGTGGGGACAGAGTGAATTCTCGAGAAATGCAATCTGTAACTTAGATTCAGAGTTTCCTTCTTAAATTATTCATCTTGTTGTGGAAACATAGCTTAGTACTCACTTCCTTCCTTTCTCTACTGTTAATCTGACTAGTCTTACTCTCCTAAATAATAGGAAAGATAAACTTAACCAATATAACCAGCATTTATATGTGTATTTGTTGCTATGTATATAGTTCATGCTTATTGAAGAAAGGCTAAAAGATACAGAAAAATGTCATAGGAATCAGCATATGTTAATTTTTTGGGAAAAAAAATAGTTCTCTTGATGTTTGCCTGGAACTGCCTTAATGAACACTTGCTTTTCTACTGTAGAGTGTAGTAGTGTAAAGAGTACCAGCCTTTAGAGGTCTGATGTTGATCAGTACTGTCTGTTTAGTATTTACAATATTTCACACAGATTTGCTTATTGGCGTTCAACAAGCTTGGTAGAGTATTAATTATCCTTATCTTACAGATGAGAAAGTCTAGAGGACCAGAGGTAAAATGATTTTCCCAAAGTTATTTGGTAGAAAATGGCAGGGCTCATGACTCCAAGTCCAATGCTTGTGCCTTTTTGAACTTTCGTTTTCATCTTTAAAGTGGGACGAATCATTCTTTCCCTTCCCTCATGCATTGGTGTGAAGATCCAAGGGGATAATGTATATAAGAGCACCTCGAGAGTCGTATAATTTTATATAAATGTATTGAATGGTATTACTATAGAAGGCACCACTGCTGGCCTGAAGAGTTTCACTTTATTTCATAAACTATCCCAAGAGTATTAATCTCCTCTGGGAAAACACTGAATATTCTCTTGATGCTCAGTCTTCTAAATTATCCTTTGCTACTTTAATTTGGCTGTAGCAGCCTAGGAGAAGTGTCTTCCACTCAAATGTTTTGTTACCCCAGAATTTCTAATCAAATTTCATGGAGTAGTTTTAATGCCCATTTTTGTTTCCCAAAGACAATGTTTAAACTAAGGAGAGAAAGACAATAGAGGTTGGCTTTTAGGACAGCTTGAGTGGCCATTCAAGGTAGGTGTCCCTCTGTGCCAGCTGGGGAATGTCAATTTGAGATGATAACGTTCTTGTTCAGATAATGGGATCTAGATCTGCTCTGGAGACTCCTGGTTGTGCTTAAGCGTGGGGCTAGCTAGCAAGCTGATTCATACGCAAGCTCAGCTCTGAAGGTGCTTAAAACCAAATGTATGAGAGAAGTTTTGGTACAATTAATGGAATCCAAAACACTTGGAAAAAGAGCTTCAAGGGTGAGGATGGAGTGGATGTGCTGCTGTATGTCCTAATTTATGCCTGCTTTCATTTGGACGAAATGTGGTGGTAACTGGGGCGGGATTGCTAGTGTACACAGGGAGGTGAGCAATATGTGCGACGGGGGTTGGGAAGCATCTGGCCTGAGGACTGTATAAGGCCCGCAAAATCATTTGGTCTGGCCCTGCCAAGGCATTAGGAGTGAGTTAATTAAATGTTTGACCAAATATAGCAGGCTGACTTCTAAGTTGATAGTTTTGTGTGGCCCTCGATGTTGTAAGTTTGCCGATGACCCTTGGCAGAAAAATTTCCCACCCCTGATTAGGACATTGGGGCCTTATGATTCAGTGTCTGTCAACAGTTGTGGTTATAAAGGTGATTCAGTAGTGTCACAATTTGCTACAAAAAAATATTTTCCTGAAAGCAGTGGACATTCCATCTCTAGGTACTGGTTTGGTTTTGAGCTAGTCCCCTAGAGAGACAGGATTCAGTGCTGGCTAATCCAGAGATTTGGGACCAAATTAAGGGGGAGGGGGCAGGGGCTGAAACATTTAGGTCACAATTATCAAGCTAATGACTATTTACTTCTTCAAAATCCCTACCACATCAGATTATCACTTAGTGGTTATTAGGGTCTAAAAATGCCTGTGATTCCGTAGGACAGGAGGTACAGTGTAAATGTAACAGAAGAGGGGCATGGCATTTATTTTTTTAATCCTCACCTGAGGATATTTTTTTCCATTGCTTTTCAGAGAGAGTAGAAGGGAGGGAGAGGGAGAAAGAGAAAGAGAAAAAAACATTGATGTGAGACACACATCAACTGGTTGTCTCCCACATGAGCCCCGACCACGAGTGGGGAGCAAACTTGCAATCCAGGTATGTGCCCTTTGACCAGGATTTGAACCCAAGACCCTTTGGTGGGAGGGCCAATGCTCTAACGACTGAGCACACCGGCCAGGGTGAGGGGCATGGCCTTTAAAGAAACATAATTTTAATTAGTAATAAGATTTGTCAAGTTTCTTCAAATTTCAGTTTATAATTTTTTAAATACCCACCCCTCAATTGAATTTCTCATTTGGGTAAATATTAAGCCTTCAGCATATAGCAAGCTGTGAGTTAATGGGTGAATAATATTTTTTTAAAATAATTTACAGCCCTAGCCAGCTTGGCTCAGTGGATAGAACGTCGGGCTGTGGACTGAAGGGTCCTGGGTTCGATTCCAGCCAAGGACACATGTCTGGGTTGTGGGCTTGATCCCCAGTAGGGAGTGTTCAGGAGGCAGCCTATCAGTGATTCTCTCTCATCATAGATGTTTCTATCTCTCTCTCCTCCTTTCCTCTCTGAAATCAATAAAGAAATATATAAAAAAAACAAACAGAAAAGTAATTTATAGGGCATGTGTAAATTAGGCTTGTGATAAATGTCTTCTAAAACTAGACTTTTACAAGGGATAAGCATACACTGAGGAGTTGAGAATAATGGTTATTTACAATAGTAACATACTGAGCCAATCTTATGTATGAAACACAATTCTAAGCACTTTGTATTATCTCATTTAATCCTCAACCCCATGAAGTAGGTAATATTATATATTGCTCTTACAAATGAGAAAACTGAAGCACGAGATTAAGCCCCAGAAATTTGTTGCATGTCATACAGCTAAGGAAAGAACAGCGGGTCATACTTTTTTTTTTTTCTAGCAGGTCATACCTTTAACCAATATGTTAAGGACATGGAAGAATTACTGAAAAATTAACAGTTCCATCTCCTTCTTTAAAAATTTTACCACATGGGATTTTTTAATTTTCTCTTTTAAGTATCAATTTGGTCCCTTCTGAATGTGTAGGAACAGAATGAAGAATTATAATTCACAGTGTACATTTTTAATTAAATCTGACTTGCTGGCTTAATGTTAAATTATATACACTGGGGCAGCTGCTGTTCTGGCTTCAGCAGTAAGCAGGCTTTTATTTTTCAAAGGCAAGGATTGTCTCTTTTAATGCATACTAAATGCATGATTGTTTCTGTTTTGCATAGTTTTTGGTCGTGTTTTACTCATATGCACTGTACTTAATAGGTGTTGGAATAGATTTCAGAGAATTTTATTTTCATTTTTTATTTACTGTTTTGAGTGAGCCAGAGGGAAGGAGAGGGAGGGAAGAAGGGAGGGAAATTTGTTGTTCTACTTATTTATGCATTCATTGGTTGACTCCAGTATGTACCCTAACCGGGGATCAAACCCAAAACCCTGGTGTATAGGGGACGATGCTATAACCAACTGAGTTACCTGGCCAGGGCAAAGAATTTTTTAAATTTAAGGCCTGGCACTTAATAGTCTTTTCATTTTAGGACAAGGGTAAGGAAAGGAAGATACCTAGAACAAAACAATAGATTTAACTAGATATAGATGTTCATTGATAAGAATGTCTGTCTCCTCATAGTTGTTAAAGCTCAGAATTGCAGTAGGGTAGAATTGTTCATTAAAGACCTGTCTTTTATATCTGAAAAATATCCTTCCTTCAGGGTTTAAAGGACCAAGTTAGATGGGTTGGTGAATATACACATTTGTTACCTGTACATATTTCTTGCATTTGTGTTACATATGAGGGACTTTAAAGGGAGAAGCCCTGTGTTTTTCTTGCTTTGTTTTAATAAGCAATACTGCTTTGCGAGGAGGGGGGCGATAATAATGTCTCCTTCTCCCTGCGCCTGCTGCTTCTCTCCCCAAGCAAAAACAGATCACAGAATACCTAACTCAGAATAGTGTTTCACTTGCTTTTCTTTCTTGGTAAAGCTATGCACTGAGGTTTTTGTTTTGCTTTTTGGGTGCTTCTGGCAGAGGAGGCGCAGAACGGTGACCCTTCCAACAGTTGTAGCAGGATGTGCATGACGCGTTTTGACAAGTTTGGGGATTCCTGTTCTTGTAAGGATGAAGGCTTACAGTGAGGCTCTGAACCAATTGAAGGAATTTCGTTGTGATTAACAGCTGAATATTTACTTGTGTACAAATGTAAAACAGGCAAATTTCCCATGAGTCCAGGAGGCACTCTCCTCATTGTATTCTGTGTAAATAATCCCACTTCCTTGTTTCATAATTAGTTGACTGTAAAAGTGGATAGTGGAAGAAAGAATCTAATTTCTAGATTTCTATACAAGTTGGGATTTGGGGTAAGGCAGACCACTGCTGGTGTCAATTTTGTAATGGGCTTAGATGTTGTATTAAAGAACTTCTGAGCAACATACAAAGTACTTTTTTATTTATTGTGGTAAGATATACATAACAAAATTTACCCTTTTAATATATATTTTTTAAAACAAAGATTTTCATTTAACTGTGGAGGCCCCTCTGGCTGTTAGCTGAGTTACTTGGTTAATGGTTTTGAATACTCAGACTCTCTTTTGGTATGGGAGCTGTTACTTTTGCGTTTGAACGCAATTTCATCTTGTTTAGCTGAGTTTGTTTATTGACCTTTAAAATGTAGATATCTTTTCTGTATAGCTTCTGAACACAACTAGTTGAGGCTAAGATAGAAACCTGGTAAGTTTGTCTCTCTGGCAAAACTTAAGAACAGTTTTCTAGCTCATTACTTATCTGCATCTTAGTTCTTGTTTGTGTGGTACAGACGTAGAGCAAATTATCATATTTCCTTGATTCTAAGACCAGCTTTCCCCTCTAATATTTTAATATTTCAGAAAATACGTAATATGTACATCATGTCATTGTTGTCCCCTCCCCCCCCCAAATCCTTACTCTAGGACATGTTTTATTGTTTTAGAGAAAGGATGGAAGAGAGAGAAACATCAATAGGAAAGAGAAACATTGATTGGCTGCCTCTTCTATGCACCCCAACTGGGGACCGAACACACAACCTATGTTGGCATGTGCCCTGATTGGCAATTGAACCTGAAACCTCTTGGTGTATAGGATGACCCTCCACCAACTGAGCTGCACTGGCCTGAGCATATCATGTCATCTTACATTTCTGTACTGTATTGCATTTCTTTTCCCCACACAGAGTTGCTATTAAAGTTGTTGTGTATTGTTGTGTCTGGAAAATTTGGTAGTTACATTTTCTCCTCAAATGTTAGAATAGGTACTAATGTTGGAAGGCTGGTTTTATTTTTATTTTTCATGGTTTTAAACCAGAAGCCACCACTAAATCATGGAGAAATTTCTATTTGTCACCTCCCTCCTTGCCCTCACAACCTTTGATGATTTTGGTTTTTCCATCAGCAGTTGTAAGAGAGCCCTGAAAAGAGGCAGTCAGCGCCCCCTGGGAAATGTCAGAGTGAACTGGGACAGAGGAGCTTCTGCCATTCTCTCCTCCTAAGTTTCCACTCAGTGGGTTACAGAGTGTTGCCCCTTTCTAGCTAACAATCCCCTGGGTATCTGAGTATTTACCCCCCCACCTCCTCCTTTTTTTAACTCGAAATTGGAAGCAAGAGATGCTTTATCGTTGTTGTGAATGCTACTGAGAAACTTGGCTCCGAAGGTTGCTTCAGTACTGTTGCAAGTTCTGTCTAGGGATGTCATTAGGGGTGTTAATGGAAGCTTTAAACAAAGACACTTTCCAGGTGCTGGATTCTGCCATCCTGTAAGTGTGGTCTCTAGAGAAGGTATTATTCATCATGGTTATGGAAGGCGTGGCTGGCAGTGCAACAGCCTGCAATAATTGCACCATCTTGATCAAGAAGACCGGAGCCCTGAGACTTAGAGATGAGAGCAACAGCTCTAGTAGGTTCTGCAGCTTCTCACTGTATGCGTCCTTAAGAACAGGACAAAAGAACTGAGGTGAGTAGGGATGGTAAGAAAGGAAGGAAGAAATTAGAAAGCAAGCCAGCCATTTTAATTGTTTCATTTGTGGGAGAGCCTCAGGAAACAGGTGGTAATGATGCTTTTGAATTCTAAGAATGGTATCTTTCCACTGGGCCAGGATTCCTCAGGAAATTGGTTTGCACGGATGAATTTTGCTGAATATCGGGTCAAGTGCTGATTAGAATGGGTATGAGTCGTTGGCGAGTCTTTTAAACAACTTACCTTTTCTGTTTTATTCTCGGCCCCCCCCCCCTTTTTTTTAATTGAAAGGGATGATTATGGGTCTAATAAAGATCTGGAAGATTTATATTAGGAGAGATGAAAGCTCTTGATTAGATTTTTAGTTCTGTAGATTGGGCAGGTTTATTTAGGATTGCACGTGAGATAGAGGAGGGAACAAAGCTTAAGAGCCTGACTTTATGGTATTGATGTATAATGTGACCTGGATGTAGTTTAGTTTGAGGGGAGAGAGGGATGCCCTTTGGACTCTGGCCAGTGTGGTTCAGTTGGTTAGAGCGTAATCCTGTTTGCCAAAGTTTCGGGTTTGATCTCTGGTCAGGATACATACTGGAAGCAACCAATGAATGCATAAATGAGTGGAACAACAAATTGATATCTCTCTCTCTCCTTCCCCCTCTCCCCCCTTTTCTCTCCCTTCCCCTCTCTCTAAAATCAGTCAGTCAGTCAGTAAAAATGCCCTCTGGGACAGTTGGCAAGATCTGAATAAGGTTTGTAGATCAGATAATAGAATTGCTTCAGTGTTAATTTTCTGATTTTGATCATCACTTTTAGGATGTACACACTGAAATATTTCTAGGTAAAGGGGCATTGTGTCTGCATGGTAAAAAAAAAAAATACACACACACACACACTTTAGAAGGGGAGAGAGAAACGTAGATCAGCTGCCTCCTGCACACCCCCCCACCAGGGACCAGCCCGCAGTCGGGCATGTGCCTTGACCAGGAATCAAACCAGTAACCTCTTTCATGTATTGGACAGTGCTCAGTTCACTGAGCCACATTAACCAGGCTGTGTGTGTGTGTGTGTGGGGGGGGGAGTGTATTAGTCTAGATATTGCTAAGTGTAGAGAGACAATAAAGCAAATATGGTGAAATGGTAACATTTAGTATGGGTAAAGGGTATGTTAAATACCCTTTTTGCACAAATTTCCTTTTTATGGAGGTAAGAACTTTCCTCTTTTTAAAATTGTGAATCACTTTTTAGTTCAGTTCTAAAATGCATTAGGTAGTAAGAAAACTGAAAAACCGATCAGAAAGAACCTATGTACCCCTGGGTTCATAGCAGCACAATTTACGATCTGGAAACAGCCCAGGTGTCCATTAGTAGATGAGTAGATTAAAAGGCTGTGGTACCTTTACACCATGCAGCAGTAAAAAAGGATCTATTACCCTTTGAGATAGCGTATAGGGACCTGGAGAGTATCATGCTAAGTGAAATAAATTGATCAGAGAAAGACAAGAATCATATGATCTCACTCATATGTGAATCTAAGTAACAAAATAAACGGATGAACAGAGTGGATCCAGAGACATGCAAGCATGGAACAGAGTGTGGAATCTCGGAGGGAAGGCGGGGGTGGGGGGGTGGGGGGGGGAGAAGGGATGGGGTAGATGGGGGGGGGAATACTCCAAGGAGAACCTTGTATGCATATATGCAGGGCCCATGGCCACAGACAGTGGAGCGATAAGGGCCTTGGGTGGGGGTTGGGGCAGGCTGGAAGTGGGTCAATGGGGGAAAAATGGGACACAGGTAATACTTTCAACAATAAAGAATTATTAAAATAAAGAAAAATTAAAAATAAAATGCATTAGGTAGAAAGCTTCTATGTGTATATTTTAAAAATGCAAGTCCTGAAACAAGATGGCGGCATAGGGTAGACACCGCATATGCAGCTGTGAACAACTATTTCAGAAAAACTGCGAAAAGAACACACGGACACCACACGCACCCACAGGACGGCTGGCTGAGTGAAAATCCTACAACCAGAGAAGAGTCTGAGACTCAGAGCAGCAGCGGAGGCAAAGTGCAGAGGTGCGGAGGCGCGCGCGCGGGCTCGGGGAGGGGCTGGTACCGGAAGGTCGTGGTTCTTTTCCAAAATGGAGAGAGCCACAAGCTCCCAGCGGCTCTGAACTCCAGCTCCAGACGAGTTTTGGAGGTCCCACAGACAACCAGAGACTGGCATCAGAAGGAAATCCAAAACGGGTTTCTCTCAGCGTTGCTTACAGAAATAACCGTGGGACACAGAGACCTGGCCTCCCTCAGCGCAGGGCTGAGGAGCGCCATAGCTGTTTGCTCCGCCCCGCCCGGCGAACTCCCCGAGGCCCCGCCCCTCCCAAGTGCGTCAGAGGCTTCTGCAGCAACACCTCCTTAAAGATAC
>PVJC01006962.1:8168-53199 GCA_004026665.1 Murina feae | reverse complement strand
CATTTGCAGGCATATGGATGGAGCTGGAGAACATAATGCTAAGTGAAATAAGCCAGTCAATGAAAGAAAAATACCACATGTCCTCACTCATCTATGGATAATAATAACCATTATAAACTGGTGAACAAAAATAGATTCAGAGGCAGAGCAACATCAAACAGACTGTCAAATTACAGCAACAAGGACAGGGACGTTGGGGTGGGAGGGGTAACAGATCAGACATGGGACTTTTATGCATGCATTTAAGCATAACCAATGGACACAAAACACTGGGGGGTAGGGGAGGCGGGGGGAAGGGCAGGGGGAAAAAGAGATATATGTACTAATCTTTGTAAAGCTTTATGTAATAATAACTTTTAAAAAATTAAAAATAATAAAAAAAATATTTTAAAAAAAGACTAGCTTTCGCCAATATTGCCTTCCCAGTAAGGGAGGATCCAAAAGCTAGAGGGGAAAGTATGCTTTCTTTCTTTGCTTTGTTAATTATGATCATACCATATTATACTTACTTTTAAGTCAGGACGCTCCTTCAACTTTTTTGGCTTTTTCTCAGGAGGACCCTTAAGCTTCTCCTTCTCCTGGTTCCGCTTAAGCCGCCTCAGCTGCTCTTGAATCCTCCGCCGTTCTTTTCGCATCTCTTCTCGATGCTGTTCATCAAAAAGGGCAAATTTTCGACTAAATAATAGGAAAGAGGGTGTAAAAAAATCATAGGACCATAAGCAAACCTAAACCAAGACGACTGTTCTAATAGCTAAACATCTCCAAACTAAAGTAATCCATCCATCTAATCTAATAAAAAGAGTAATATGCAAATTAACCATCACTCCGAGGCACCTAAGCCATGCCTACCAGCCAGGCTACGCCCACCAGCTAATAGGAGTGGCTGTATGCAAATTAACCCAGCCAAGATGGAGGCTGGCAGCCCCAGAGCTAGAGCAAACAGGAGGCTTCCGTTGCAACTGGCTGCCTAGGCCAGCTGGGCCTCTGCTCAAGGCAACAATGCTTCAATTATAGAAGCCATGGAGCTGAAGCACACAGGAGGCTTCTGTTGCCTGCCTAGGCCTCCAGTCAAGGCAACAAATTCTCAAATATAGAAGATAAATAAACCCCAGAAACCTGATTCCAGCCAGACTTGCTGGGACCTTGGGTCAGTGGGAGCTGTGGGCAGCCTGAAAACGGCCCTCAACCTCTCCCCTAGGTTGGCCAGGTACCCCGGGGGGGGACACACCTACCTTGAAGGGGTTGTGGCCAGCCTGCAAACAGCCATCAGCCCCTCACCCAGGCTGGCCAAGCATCCCAGTAGGGACCCAAACCCTGAAGAGACTGTGGGCAGCCTGAAAACAGCCCTCAGCCCCTCACCCAGGCTGGCCAGGCACGCCAGCAGGTGGACATCCCCTAAGGGGTTCCAGACTGCAGGAGGGCACAGGCCAGGCTGAGGGAACCACCCCCCGCCGAGTGCACCAATTTTTGTGCACTGGGCCCCTGGTACTAAAATAAAAGAGGTCACCAGGCATTCCCATTTCCCCCACTCATCAGCCTTTTAGTTGCAGAGTGGCACCTCTCTCAGAATAAGACTAATCCCTAAGATTTCTGCCAGTGAACAAACTAACCAAAAAGCAAAGGACTCAGATAGAACTGAAAATATGTCTTTGTTTTGTGGCAAATTTTGAATTCTCCCTGTGATTTGGCACTACTCGAACCCAGAGATCTAAAAGGCAAATGGTTCCCTATTAGTGGACTTCCAGGGACAACTGTGCAGTATACTATCACTAAAACTCAAGCACTCACCCTCACTCCCATTCCCCACCAATATCATTCTTAATCACAGTGGAAAGTGGTGAGATAAACTCACATGAACTCCTCATCTTTTGTAGTCCGTATGCGCACATAGGCATCTATGACAGTTGGCTTTCGGACCGTCTCACAGCGAACATATTCTTTCCCCTCTTCATCTCGAAATGTGCGATAAATCTTGAGACAACGGCCAGTGGCAGAAGAGTTAAGGCTAGTCACAGAAGCTGTATCATCATCTCTGTGATTGTTTCCTGCTGCTGCCGAACCTGCTGCTGCAAGGCAGAAAAAGATTTCCATACATTCCCCCTACCATTCAAATGTCCATTTTCTTAGGATTGAGAGAAAACCTCACAGTTCAACATGCCACAAAACTACGGTTCTACAGAAAGTATAAAAGTTCCCACCATCCCTCAAATATACTGACTTGTCCTTTCCTGACTGCATTTTACCATTGCCAATATTCCCATTTTTTTAAGTACAAAGTTCTGAAAGTATTTCAATGAACTACATCTTCAGCCTTTACCCCAGTGGTTCTCAACCTTCTGGCCCTTTAAAACAGTTCCTCATGTTGTGACCCCCAACCATAAAATTATTTTCATTGCTACTTCATAACTGTAATTTTGCTATTGTTATGAATCATAATGCAAATATCTGATATGCAGGATGCTCTTAGGCGACCCCTGTAAAAGGGTCGTTCAACCACCAAAGGTGTCACAACCCACAGGTTCGAACCGCTGCTTTACCCTCTCAGTATCTGCATCCGAGTTTTCAACTGCCTGCTTGAAATCCATACTGGGAAGTATCATGGGGATCTGATTCCACACATTACACCTTTCCTTCTTAATACTACTTCTTTCTTTGTTATTTACTACTTTAATCAATGGTACCACCATCTTTCTAGCAAGCCTAGAGTGAAATTTTAAGATCACCTTGGTTTTTCTCCTCTTCTCATTCAAGTATCCATATCCCAAAGCAGTTCAGGCTTTGATCATCCCCATCCTCAATTTCTGCAATTTTTGACTGGTTATTTTAAACACTTTTTAGACTCTAAAACTCATTTCAGAATCTTCTGATATTCATGGATCTTCTCCTCAGAAAAGGCACATTTGCACAGAATTTTACATGTAATTTCTGAGGATTCAAGAAACCCCCCAAATTCATCCCTGGATTCTGTATTAAAAATTCTTACCCTCTAGACTCCTACCCTCTAGAATGAATGCCCAGAAAGCTCACTTGATGGACACAGCCCTGTCTTGACCAGGCCTGGCACAGACAGAAGCAGTTAACAGATTGGCAGTGTATCTTCAATTTGTGCCCTACAGACAAACCTAGAGACCAATTTTCAGTGCTATCTACCTCATCTACAGGCTTTTCTACACTCATCCCCTGCTACTTCTGCCTCTGGTTTTGTCTCAGTTATTCATCTCAAGATATTTATACTTTTTCAATCCTTTTCTTTTTTGTCTGTCTGTGAAGCCACTACTCTCACCCAGTAG
Source organism: Murina feae (assembly GCA_004026665.1). Classification (NCBI taxonomy): domain Eukaryota; kingdom Metazoa; phylum Chordata; class Mammalia; order Chiroptera; family Vespertilionidae; genus Murina; species Murina feae. The sequence continues at coordinate 49,909 of PVJC01006962.1, read as the reverse complement.
CATCCTCTGTAGTTCCTTCCGCTCCTGCTCCTCCCTTTCACGTGACAGCTGAGAGCTGGTTTTCTTATTCTGCAACATGTTCTCTATATTCTTCCCCATTTCTTCAAAGTCACTGTCTTCAGCTGAGCTGCTATCTGTATCAGTTGATAAGACTTCAGTTGATGACAAAACCCTAAAAAGAGAAAAAATATTAAAGACAAGGGAAAATATCAAAGTGTAGAAAAATCTGAACATATAAAGTTTAGGCAAGAGTAAGAAATTGGAAAATCAACTTTAAAAAGGAACACTCAAGCCCTGACTGGTTTGGCTCAGTGGAAGAGCCTCAGCCTGAGGACTGAAAGGTCCCAGGTTCGATTCCGGTCAAGGGCATGTACCTTGGTTGTGGGCACATCCCCAATAGGAGGCAGCTGATCGATGTTTCTAACTCTTTATCCCTCTCCCTTCCTCTCTGTAAAAAATCAATAAAATATATATTTTTAAAAAAATAAAATAAAATAAATAAAAAGGAACACTCAAAATCCACTAATTCATATGAGATCCTATCAAAAAAGCTTTAAAAAATTTTCCTAGCCTGGCCAATGTGGTTCAGTGGTTGAGCACTGACCCACGAACCAAGAAGTTGCTGGTTCAATTCCCTGTCAGGGCACACTGCCCAGGTTGTGGGCTCAATCTCCAGTAGGGGGTGTGCAGGAGGGCAGTCAATAGATGATGTTGCTCTCTCATTGATGTTCCTATCTCTCTATCCCTCTCCTGTCCTCTCTCTCTCACTCTAAAAATCAATAAAAACGTATTTTTTTAAAAAATTTCCTAGACATTTAGTCAATAAGGCAAGTTTGAAATATGAAGTAGTACAGCATTTCATATTCAGAATTCCTGGAGAAAGCCTGAGAATCAAATTAGCACATTGCCCATTTTTAATAGGGCATTACCATCCTCACCAGTAAGCTTTCAGAGAAAAACACACCTGTCTCTTATTACCATTGTCGTGCCTGCCAGGTCCAAGTAGACCACAAAAGTTGCCATGGAACCAAAGCTCAAACCTAGCATGTCTTGCAATTCAAAATCTTTGCCAAGTTGGTTTGAAGGAAGTATTCTAGCAGTATTCTGAGCAGATAGATACCACACTGAAATCTCAGACACTTGACTACCTAAGTCACATTATTAGGTGACCTCCTATTCATTATAAAATAGTGTCTAAGACCTCACCCCTTCTCCCAGCTTGGATTTTCTGCAGCACTAAAAACAACATACTTGTTCTGTAGGTCAAAGATGCGCTGACATTCCTCTTTGTAACGTTCTTGATGCTCAGCCACAGAAAACCTTGATCCACGGGCAAATTTACTCATTGGCCCTTCCCCAGAGCGGGCCTGTTCTGTTGACATTGTGCGCACCACATCAATCACTTCCCAGCGGGACAACTTTTTAATCTACAGGAGATATACACACACACATACACATACAAATCATTCAGAGATCTCATAGAACAAATCAAGGCATAGTGAGAGGTAGACAAAAAAATTTACCCTAAGTAGGTTAAACAGAAAGCTCTGGGAAAGTTAATTCCTGAAAAAGTATCCAAAATCCAGTCAGCTACAAGCCACCTCACAAAATTCTTCAGATTGTTCCTTACATCTGCCTCCTAGCTTCTCCCTCTTTATACAAAGCCCCTAGGAGCATTTAACTTTCCTCTTCCACACCCACCTCTTCTTCAGGCACACCAAATTTACGTAGAAGTTGCTTGGCATTTTTCAAAGAGAGGCGACGGAGGTCTGCATCTGTTCCTGTCACTGTTTTCTTCACTGGCTGAGGCTCTTTATCATCCTACCTCAAAAACAAAACAAAACAAGTAAGAATCCCAGTTAAGTTTAATTCCTTATAATAGGATCTAAGTTCATCCTGTCAACATAATTGCTTTCTAGATCCTCCATTTCATTCATCTCCACTATTTAACCTCCATTTCTTTCTCCCCTAATTTTTGCCTTCTAGAAAATTCAGTCTCACCTTCTGTTGTGTTGGTTTGTTTGGAATCTTCACATAGGAAAATCCTTCACCACACCCTGTGGGATCTGCCACCCCAGTCACCTCCAAGAGACACTTGCCCTTCATGGCAGCAATGAAGGCCCTTGTGGTGTTCCAAGGAGCAGTGCGAACCTAAGGTATAGAAAAAGATCCTAAAGGCTACATGAACTTTTGCTCTACGTCTAACCATACTTATTAGATGGTTGGAATGATTACAGTAACGTACAATTTGATGCTTTCTTAAACTGTTATCAAAGTACAATAGTTACATAAAGCTACCCAGTACTCAGCTTTTTCTTCTTTCCTATGGTACTTAAATCATGTTATTAAATAGAGATCAAGATATCAAACAGTGTAGGAGGAATATGTAGAACAGTGATACCCTTTAGGACCTCTTGGTGCTATCTCTTGGGCTTAAGAGTTTTCAGACACTGTTGCCCACACCCCTTCATAATGTACAGAGATAAGTTAGACTGGTGATTTTATTGGATTGTCCCATTGCTCAAATGACTTTAGAATTACCTATATAATAGTATAATCAAATGGTAAGTATGCTTTACAAAGCACCAGCCCCAACCCCAGCAGCACTAAACCAAAGTCCATTCTGCCTCTGCCACTGTTTTGGTCAAAAAAGCCTGTCCTCGCCCTAGCCGGTTTGGCTCAGTGGATAGAGTGTCAGCCTGCAGACTGAAGGGTCCTGGGTTCAATTCTGATCAAGGGCACATGCCCTGGTTGTGGGCTCAATGCCTAGTAGGGAGCATGGAGGAGGCAGCCAATGATTCTCTCATCATTGATGTTTCTATCTCTCTTTCCCTCTCCCTTCTTCTGTGAAATCAATAAAAATATATTTTAAAAAAGAAGGCCTGTCCTCTCCTGGGATTCTAAATAGTGTTTACCACCCCTACAAAATAATCAGGGAATTAAGACAAGTGGAATGTGCCTGTCTACACAGGTCATTCAAAGTACATGATTAGCTGGAAAGTGGCCAATTCTTTATTCATGATTCAACTTTGAAGGCCATTCAATAGAATCATTTATTTCTGAAATTCTTAGACATCCAGTCATTTTTCATTCCAACCTCAAAGGAATAGCACATCACTGCTTCTTTATTCACTGAAACACCTCATTTACAATTGTTCCCTCAGTTACTGATTGATTGACTATCTACCACATGCCAGCAATATTTTTTCATGAACTTCATATTAGTGAGGAAGAGACAGTCAACCAACCACACAACAGAGTGAAAGGCAACCTATAGAACAGCAGTTCTCAATCTATGTGTCGCGACTCCCTTTCACAGAGGTCGCCTAAATACAACCTGCATATCAGATATTTACATTACGATTCATAAAAGTAGCAAAATTACAGTTATGAAGCAGCAACAAAAATAATTTTATGGTTGGGGGTCACCACAACATGAGGAACTGTATCAAAGGGTCACAGCATTAGGAAGGTTGAGAACCACTGCTATAGAATGAAAGAAAATATTTGTGTATCACATCTAATATAAGGTTAATATCCAGGAACATATAAAGAACTCCTAGCCTTGCCCTAACCAGTTTGGCTCAGTGGATAGAGTGTCAGCCTGTGGACTGAAGGGTCCCAGGTTCAATTATGGTTAGGGGCATGTACCTTGGTTGTGGGCATATCCCCAGTAGGGGGTGTGCAGGAGACAGCTGATCGATGTTTCTCTCTCATCAATGTTTCTAACTCTCTATCCCTCTTCCTCTCTGAAAAAACTCAATAAAATATACTGGGGGGGGGGGGGAAATCTCCTAGTCCTGGCTGGTGTGGCTCAATTAGTGGGAGCATCACCCCATATGCCAAAAAGTCAGGTTCAATTCCTGATCAGGGCACATACCCAGGTTGTAAGTTTGACTCCCAGTGTAGGTGACTATGGGAAACACTCAGTCAATATTTTTTTTTCACTCTCTCTCCTCACCCTGGCACTCTCTCTAAAGATCAATTAAAAAAATAACTACACTCAACAACAAAAAACAAACAACCCAATTAAAAAATGGGCAAAGGACGTGGATAGACACTTCTCGAAAGACATACAAAAGGCCAACAAGCATATGAAAAGACATTCAACATCACTATATATTAGAGAAATGTAAATCAAAACCCCAAGGAGGCAGCCGTCAGGGGTCAGTGGTTGAGCATCGACCTATGTACCAGGATATTTTGGTTTGATCCCTGATCAGGGCATATGCCCGGGTTGTGTGCTCGATTCCCAATGTGGAGCGTGCAGGAAGCAGCCAATCAATGATTCTCTCTCGTCGCTGACGTTTCTATCTCTCTCTCCCTCGCCCTTCCTCTCTGAAATCAACAAAAATGTATTTTTAAAAAACCAACGAGATACCACCTCACACCCAATAGGATGGCTACTATAAAAAAAAACCACAGTAACTAACAAGTACTGGCAAAAAGTGTGAAATAACTGAAACTCTTACATACCATTGATAGGAAGGTAAAATGGTGCCGCTGCTTTGAAAAACAATATGGATGTTCTGCAAAAAACTAAAATCCCATTTCTGGGTATATATGCTAAAGAATTGAAAGAAGGTTTTGAACAGATATCTGCACACCCATGTTCATAGCAGAACTATTCACAATAGCCAAGAGATGGAAATGGAAACACCTGTCCATCGATGCATGAATAAACAAATAAAATATAGCATATATATATACAATGAAATATTTAGCCTTAAAAAGAAAGAAAATCCTGACACAGACAAATCTTGAGGATATTATGCTACAGAAAATAAAGAGTCACATATAAATGAAAACTGTATGATTTCACCAAGGTGAAGTACCTAAAGTAGTAACATTCATAGAGGCAGCAAATACAATGGTGGTTGTCTGGGGCTGGAGAAGGAAGGACTAGGAAGTTATTATTTAATGGATACTAGAGTTTCAGTTTTACAAGATGAATTGAAGAGTTCACCCTGGCCAGTTTGGCTCAGTTAGTTGGGCACTGTCCCATGTACCAGGAGGTTGCCAGTTTCATTCCAGGTCAAGGGCACATGTCCTGTTTTCGGGGCTGGATCCTCGGTAGGGAGTGTGCAGGAGGCAGCTGATTGATGTGCTCTCACATCAATGTTTCTCTCCCCGCTTCCTCTTTCTCTCAAAACCTAAATTACTCTTTTAAAAAAAATGAAGAGTTCTGTAGATTGGCTATACAACAATGTACTAACACTACTGAACTGTATACACTTAGATTAAGATCATAAATTTTATATAATGGATATCTAAACTAATAAAAGCGTAATATTAAAATTAACCATCTCTTCGGGATGGGTAAGCCACGCCCATCAGTCAATCAGAGCGACTATATGCAAATTAGCCTAGCCAAGATGGCGGAGGCCGCAGCCCGGGAGAAGCGCCACACAGGGTCCAGTTGTAGCACAGGATGGGAAGAGCAAGCAGGCCAGTGGCTGAAGCCATGGGCGGGAGAAGCAGGGCGGGAAGAGGCTGCAGCCTGGAATCGATCATTGCGGGGCACACACCCGGCCACCCGATGGCTTCCCAGGCAGAAGCTCAGGGGTGGGACCAGCCGGCTGGCCCAAGGCTCCGTCCTGGGAGGCCATCAAGTGGCCAGAGGCACACGCAGGGAGGCCATCGGGTGGCCAGGGACACACGCAGGGAGGCCTTAAGCCATGCCGCGTGGGCCACAGCCACCCGATCGTTTCCCAGGCGGATGGCCCCGAGGGTCAATGGGAGCTGTGGGCAGCCTGAAAACGGCCCTCAGCCCCTTTCCCTGGCTTGCCACATCCCCATGGGGTGAGGGTCCCCACTGGGGAGCTTGGCCAGCCTGCAAACAGACATCGGCCCCTCACCCAGGCTGGCCAGGCACACCAGCAGGTGGACATCCCCAGAGGGGTCCTAGACTGTGAGAGGGCACAGGCAGGGCTGAGGGACCCCGCCCCCCAGTGCACAAACTTTTGTGCACCAGGCCCCTAGTTTTAACATAATTAAGAGGATGTATACTATATGATTTCATTTATCTAAAATTCTAGAAAAATGAAGGACTCAAGATGGTGGCATAAGGTATATGTATACCTAAATGCGCAGCCTCCCACAACCACATTAAAAAATACAACTATATCCCTAACTAGTTTGGCTCAGTGGACAGAGCGTAAGCGTATGGACTCAGGTGTCTCAGGTTTGATTCTGGTCAAGGGCATGTACCTTGGTTGTGGGCACATCCCCAGTAGGGAGTGTGTAGGAGGCAGCTGATTGATGTCTCTCTCTCTCATTAATGTTTCTGACTTTCTATTCCTCTCCCTTCCTCTCTGTATCAATAAAATATATTCAAAAAATGCAACTATAAAGCTAAACGACCATACTCCAGAACCAAGGGAGTGGAAGCTTTACAACTAGAAGGCAAGAGGAGTGCATTAAGACTGAGTAAAAGTTCTCGGCGCCAAAAGAGGTACGGACACACGAGAAATGGTGGTGGCATGGGCAAAACGGTGGCGGTGGCTGCACCTGGGTCCACGGCTTGGAAGGCAATTACAAGCTCCGGGGTCGCACTGAACTCGTTGCAGGCTGTCTGGCAACGGGGTGGAAGATGAGTGGTGTTCTAGCAGAGCTGTTCGCAGCAATCACTGACATGGAGCTCCCAGACTCGGGGACTCAGGGGCATGCAGACGCCAGGGTGTGGAGATGCCAAAACTGGGAAAAGTCACAGAGCTGCCTGAGGGGCGGCCATCACTGGATGCTCTACACCAATTATTCTGAGACCCCGCTCCACTCAATTTACAACTCTACCCAAGCTGTGCGCCTGTCTGCCTGCAGCCTAACCTAACAGACTGCAGCTGGGACAGAGAACTCCAAAGGTTACAAACCCCAAACAATGAGGAGAAAGGCCTGGAGGTCATTTCTTCTCAGTGATACCAACAGCAATCAAGACGTAACTATACAAGACTGTGCACCCAACCCTCAAAGCTGTACACCAAGAGTGTCCACCTCAGGTGATTGGGGAGGCTGAATCTCTGGGCCCTATAGGATACCTAGCACAGAAAAGCACTCTATCAATGCAGGGAAGCAGCCAAATTGCGGAGACAAAGAAGCAGATCACAAATGACAGAAATGGAGGAAAGCAAACGACTGGATATAGAGTTCAAAACCACGGTTTTAAGGTTTCTCAAGAATTTTCTAGAAACCGATAAATTTAGTGAGACCCTTGAAGATATGAAAAACAACCAACTAGAAATTAAGCATACACTGACTGAAATAAAGAATATTATACAGAGATCCAACAGCAGACTAGAGGTTTGCAAGAATCAAGTCAAACATTTGAAATATGAAGCAGCAAAAAGCAACCAACTGGAAAAGGAAAAAAAAAGAATCCAGAAGTGTAAAGATAGTATAAGGAGCATCTGAGACAACTTTAGGCATACCAACACCAGAATTATAGGGGTACCAGAAGAAGAGAGAGAGAGCAAGAGATTGAAAACCTATTTGAAGAAATAATAACAGAAGACTTCTCCTACCTGGTGAAAGAAATAGACTTACAAGTCCAGGAAGCACAGAGAATCCCAAACAAAAGGAATCCAAGGAGGACCACACCAAGACACATCATAAGTATAATGCCAAGGGCAAAAGACAGGGAGAGAATCTTAAAAGCAGCAAGAGAAAAACAGTTAGTTACCTACAACAGAAACCATGCAGGCCAGAAGGGAGTGGCAAGAAATATTCGAAGTGATGAATAGCAAGAACCTACAACCAAGATTACTCTACCTAGCAAAGCTATCATGTAAAATTGATGATCAGATAAAGAGCTTCACAGACAAGAAAAAGCTAAAGGAGTTCATCACCATCAAACCAGGATTATTTGAAACTAGTGGCCCAGTGCATAAAATTCATGCACATTAAAAGGGGATTAGTAGAGGAAATGTTTTATTATTGCTATTTTGCCCTTTCTCTATAAGTGTCAGAGATTAAAGAAAATTAGTAAAACGTATATGAAAATCTTCCTCCTGTCAGAGTCTGGGGTGCACCATGGAACCCAGAGTCAAGTCTTCAACCACCCACGTGCACCTCAAAATCTCTCAAGACCCAAACCTGGACAGCCCCCCTTCATTGGGCTAGATCCAGACCTGGTCAGTCCCTTCCTCTCAAGCCCTGCCAGGTGTGGGGGGGTGCAGCCTCAGGTCCCCTGGGTGCCAGGGTAGGGGGGCACGGCCTGAGGACCCCCATCAAGCCCTGCTGGGTGGAGGGAGTGGCCTGTGATCCCCCATCCTGGTCCCGGGGCAGGGGGCACAGCCTGAGGACCCCTGGCCTGGTGCTGGGGTGGGAGGGTATGGCCTGAGGTCCCCTGGCCCAGCACCAGGGCTGAGGGCACACCTTGAGGGCCCCCATCAAGTCCCGCTGGGTGGGGGGCACAGCCTCAGGTCCCCTGGCGGGGCAGGGCGGGGGGAGTGGCCTGAGGTCCCCCGGCCTGGCACCAGGGAATAGGGTGCAGCCTGAGTTCCTCTGGCCTGATGCCAGGGTGGGGGGAGCAGCCTGAGGTCCCCTGTCAAGCCCCATGTAGGAGGTGGGTGGGTGCGCAGCCTCAGTTCCCTGCTGATTTCTCCTTAAGGCTCGTTATGGGAACTTAGCCTCAGCTGTGGGTGCAAATTGACCAGAGTGACGGTCAATTTGCATATTCCCACTTTATTATATAGGATGCTGAAGGGCATTCTTTTTTTTTTCTTTTTTTTTATTACATAAAGTTTTACAAAGATTAGTACATATTTTCCCCCTGCCTGAAGGGCATTCTTTAAGAAGAGGAAGGAGAAAAAGGTAAAAATAAAAATTATGAACAACAAAGTGACAACAAATACTTATCTATCAACCAGTGAATATAACAAGTCAATAGAAATATCTGATTAACAGAATAAACTGGTGAATAGAATAGAATGGCATAGAAAGGGAATGGACTGACAATCCTCAGAGGGAAGGGGATGTGAGGGGTATGGGAAGAGACTGGACAAAAAAAATCTTACATCTATGGATGAAGACAGTGGTGGGAGTAAGGGCATGGGGTGGCAGGGGGGAACCAGGTGGAGGGGAGCTATGGGGGTCAAAAAAAAGGAACATCTGTAATAATCTGAATAATAAAGATTTATTTTAAAAAATTAAAAATTAAAAAATTAAAAAGTAAAATAAAATTATAGAAAATTAAAACTAATCTATAGTGACAGAAAGCAGATTAATAGTTGTCAGGGTATAGGGAGGGTGGAAAAAAGAGAGAAAAGGATTTCAAAGAGGCACTAAGATGAGGATTTCATAGGTATAAACATACATTAAAACATATCAAGTAATATACTTTAAATATGTGTTTATTCAATGTCAATCGTATCTCAATAAAGCTGTTTTTTAAAGGATAAAAGGGAGTCCTAGCTCATTTTGCTGAATGGCTAGAGCATCGTCCTGCAGACTGAAGGGTCCTGGGTTCGATTCCAGTCAAGGGCACATGCCCAGGTTATGGGTTCGATCCCCAGTAGGGGGGCGTGCTGAAGCCAGCTGATCAATGATTCCCTCTCATCACTGACATTTCTCTCTCCCTCTCCTTTCCTCTCTGCAATTAATAAAAATATATATATTTTTTAAAGGACAAATGGGATTTACTAATAAAAATTCGTGTAAAGCCATACCTCATCATCAATCTTCATCTGGAAATCTTCCTCATTTTCTTCTTCTGGAGCAAAAAAGGACTTCTCACCATAGCCAGCATCCTGAAAGAGGACAAATCCATCCATAATTCAATCAATAAGTTAAAAAACACAAGTTTCACTGAATACCAAGTACAGAATATCAAAGCCCAGTTTGCATACAGAATTGATTTTGTATAGTTTTTGCTCTACCAGCATTCTACATTCTTAGGCTATCTACACTAATAAACGAGAAATATGCAAATTAATCACTCCGCAACACCCCAAGCTACGCCCACCAGCCAATCAGAAAGACTATATGCAAATTAACCCAACTAAGATGGCGGCCCGCAGCCACAGAGCTGGACCAAGAGGGAGGCTTGGTTGCCCCGGTGATGGAGGAAGCCAAGCTTCCCCTGCCTGCCTTGGCTGGATGTGGCCTCCGCTCATGGCAACAAAGTTTCAATTACAGAAGATAAATAAATCCTAGATACCTGCTTCCAGCCAGACTCGCTGAGAGCTTAGATCGCTGGGGGCCATGGCCAGCCTGCAAACAGCCATAAGTCCCTCACCCAGGATGGCCACACCCTCATGGGTGAGGGTCTCCAGTGGGGAGCTTGGCCAGCCTGCAAACAGCCATCAGCCCCCATCCAGGCTGGCCAGGCACCCCAGCGGGAACCCCACCCTGATCCGGGACACCCTTCAGGGCAAACCAGCCAGCCCCCACCCATGCGCCAGGCCTCTATCCTATATAATAAAAGGGTAATATGCAAATTGGCCCTAACAGCAGAACGACTGGGAATGACTGGTCACTATGACACACACTGATCACCAGGGGGCAGCCTTGTGGTCAGTGCACTTCCACAGGGGGAACTCTGCTCAGCCACAAGCCAAGCTGATGGCTGCCAGTACAGTGGTGGTGGCAGGAGCCCCTCCCACCTCCTCAGCAGCACTATGATGTCCGACTGCAGCATAGGCCTGCTCCCCGATAGCAGGTGGATATCCCCCAAGGGGTCCCAGACTGCAAGAGGGCACAGGCCAGGCTGAGGGACCCCTGCCAAGTGCACAAATTTCTGTGCACCAGGCCTCTAGTCTATATATATAAAAGCATAAGGGACCGAATGACTGATCAACATGACACGCACTAACCACCAGGGGGCAAACGCTCAACGCAGGAGCTGCCCCATGGTGGTCAGTGCACTCCCACAGCCAACCTCCCATGGCCCGGCCCCCTTGACCAGCTGGCCAACCTCCCATGGCTCCTCCCCACCACCAGCCAGCCTCAACAGGCCCCAATGAGGGCCGCTGGCTAACCTCCTGAGGTCCCTCCCCCTGGCTGGCTGGACCTTCTGTGGCCTCTCACCCTGGCCAACTTCCCATAGCCTTGATCAGCCCTGATCACCAGCCAGGCCGAGGGACCCTACCAGTGCACGAATTTGTGCACCATGCTTCTAGTCAGAACATAAAGGAAGCTAAACAGAAATGCTCATTAATTCAGGGTTACTGAGTTGTACTATTCCACCTTAGCTAGATCTTTCCTATTTTGGCCTAGTAAGCACACTGTGCTTCTTTCCCCCTGCTCCCCATTTTATTCATTTATTTCTATACTGTGCTTCTTTAAACCACATGTGTAGCACCATTATCTCAGCCCACTTGGAAAGCTGTGGAAGACAACTGAGTACTTTTCCTGCTTACATACCTGTCTTGTAAACAACAGAGTTTAAACCACTTTCAAGGCAAACCAATCTGCCCTAAGTCCCTCATCAAGCCGTCCCACTGATATTTAGAAACACTGTAGTTTTCTCCAGAAGTGGTATACTTCATACAGCTAGAATTTTCAAATACCTTGTAATAATCTAGTAACAATCATTTCTAAACCAGTGAAAATAGTCTTCATCCTCATCTCTGAGAAAAACCCACAGGCATAGACACTGCCCAAAAGGAAGGTGTTGACCTTGAGTCGCTGCTCTGCAGCTATCATACTGTAATAAGCACAGCACTGCTCTGGAGACACCATAGCTCTGATCTCCTCTTCAGTTGGTAAACGAAAATCAGACTTCAGCACCCACCAATTTGAGTCCATCCCTAGAAAAGATACAGAGAGAGTAAGACTGTTCTGACTTCCAATGGCCCTTTTATTGACAGCAACAGGGATAGGAAACCAAGACTGAACCAGGCAATGTCCTAGGAAATACCACGCCTAGCTACAGTTAGCTTGATTAGCCAAGAAAATCCCTATTGCTAGGTTTCCTACATCTCATATAATACATCCACCGGCCTAGATGGTTTGGCTCGGTGTTTGGAGCATCAGCCCACAGACTGAAGGGTCCCAGGTTTGATTCTGGTTGACACATACCTGAGCTGCAAGCTTGAACCCCGGCCCAGGTCGGGGCTCATGAAGGAGGCAACCAATTGATGTATCTCTTTCATTTCAATGTTTCTCTCTCTCCGCCCCTCCCTTCTACTATCTCTAAAAACCAAGGGAGAAAACATCCTCGGATGAGGATTAACAACAACAAAAAGATATACACCAATCACTTTGAATTTCCTAACAGGTAAATCAAAATGCAATCCCAGCTTTCATAAGTAAAAGATATGCTACCTCCCCCTTTTGACGACTATCAATTTCTATTTTATTAGCTGTATGCTTATACTTTAACTGAAAGCCCTAATTCCTTTTTTGAAAGAGGCAGAAAGGACAAATAATCAGTCATAACTGATGACCTGTGCGTTTGAAGTCAGCACAGAGCTTTAGCCTCTTCCGGATGCTGCTTTCTGAATGAGAGGGAAAGGCTTTTTTTATATCTTCCATTCGGATCCGCCGTGGCCGGTCTGCACTTTTCCAGAAGAGGCGGTAAATAAAAACCTGCCCAACAAACCAAAATTTTTAATGTGGTAAAGTAAATAATAAAAGTCACCAGGGACCCTCCCTCTACTACACCCCTATGTGTTTTGATTTTTCCTGATGTGCCCCCAAATACACATACCCTTTTATGTGTATCCTGATCCCCCCCCCCCTTAACCTTGTCTTCTTACCTGGAGAAAATCTCGAATATGTGTATTGGCCCTTTTGGAGTTGGGCCCAGGAACTTCAAACAAGGGGCACTGCTGGCCAACCACAAAGATATCCACTAATTCCCGAATGTAGTAACCTTGTCTTGTCCGAATGATAAGGAAATCAGTTTCCGGCATCTTATGAAGATAAATTGGGGCACGAAAAAGATTGTTCTCAAATGCCTAACAAAAGTAAAAACACAAAAGTTATATATTATATATATATACATACATATACATACACACACACACATATACACACATACTCTCTAGGAAATTTATTCAATGAATAATAAAGGAAAACCACAGTAATTTGCTCTCATCCCCATTATTCCATCTACCCAGCAATATAAACAAATTATAATATGGAAAATCAAATGGGATTAGACAGATAATTTCCCCCCACTGATTATTTTTAAGAATCAGTAGTGGGGAAACTAAAGGATTTGGATTCAAATGACATTAACTGCTTTGCTATTATTCACTATATGATGTCAGGTAAGTTAATATCTCTGAGCTTAATGTTCCTCATATACAAAACTGAGATATTGAAAAAGCCTAACACCTTACTGGATTGCTATGAAGATTACATGTGAAAATCACTTTAAAAACAAACAAGTACTATGCTATCTACCCCAAACCCCAGCATAGACCCCAGCATAGGTGAGATCAAAACATTTGTTAAATTTTTTTAAAAAAACAACAAAAACAACTAATAAAATAGAAAGTGTGCTAGAAAACACTTTTAACACATAAGACAAAAACATTTGAGCTTGTTTAAGTAGCAGCCAGATGGGGATCACCTGTATAAGAAAGCCTGTGATTTTAAGGAAAGACTTCTCAGAAAACCAGAAAAATGGACAGAAAGAAGCTCTTAAATATATGGGTATAAGAAAAGTATAAATGTGAAATGTAGAGAGAAAAAAAAAACTATACAAGATAAAACGTATCTTTAACAAACTATAAAAGCCACAAATGAAGGGGACAGATTGAAAATATCAAAAGGAAGTTACAAGACAAGAATACCAGGAACAATATAAAAATGACTGGAGGCCCAGTGCATGAAAATTTGTGTACTGAGGTGGGGGGATCATCCCTCAACTTGCTCTGTACCCTCTCACAGTCCAGGACCCCTCAGGGGATGCCCAACTGATGGCTTAGGCCCACCCTCTGGGGGAATCAGGCCTAAGCTGGCAGTCAGACATCCCTCTGGCAGCCCAGGAGCCCTCAGGGAAGGATGTCCACCTGCCAGCATAGGCCCGCTCCCTGCCACAGAGGCAGGAAAGGCTCCCTCTATCAACGTTGTGCTGGCCAGCCATGAGCCAGCTTCTGGCTGAGTGGCACTCCCTCTGTGGAAATACACTGACCACCAGGGGGGAGCTCCTGAGTTGAGCGTCTGCCCCCTGGTGGTCAGGGTGCATCATAGTAATGGGTCATTCTGCCATTAGGGTCAATTTGCATATTACTCTTTTATTATATAGAATACTCAAAATATGGTGTGAAATGGGCTACAGCTGTAAAGGAAAAAGAAAAAAAAGACTTTAGCCCTAACCAGTTTGGGTCAGTGGATAGAGCATCGGCCTGCTGACTCAAGGGTCCCAGGTTCGATTCCGGTCAAGGGCATGTACCCTGATTGTGGGCACATACTCAGTGGGTAGTGTGCAGGAGGCAGCTGATTGATGTTTCTCTCTCATTGATGTTTCTAACTCTCTATCGTTCTCCCTTCCTCTCTGTAAAAAAAAAATCAATAAAATGTATTTTTTGAAAAAAGAAAAAAGAAAAAAGAAAAAAAAGGCTTTGAAAGGGCTTTAGAAAAATAAGCAATAACTCATACAAGCGTAGGGAAAGGGTTAAAACTGCTAAGAAAAAAGGAGTGGAGAAAAAAAGAAAAGTGCTAGAGATTTCCTCACATGACACTTCGCCCTAATAAAATATGTAAAAGCTAGGTTACCAGAGGGCTTTCTCTACATCTATCATAACAAAGGGGGTAAAAAAAACAACACTTTACTATGTGGCTGAGGACTATAAGGTTCAGGCATAGTTCAATACTCAAATGACAACTAATACAATTAAAACATACCAATTTTGCACAGACAAAATGAACTACAGTAAATTATCAATCCAAGGTTGATTTGCCTAATGCCACCCAGATGCTTCTGGACTTCTTATCCAGTGTGTCTTTTCAAAAACCTATTTTTAATTTACCTTATGAATAGCATGATTAGGAGCCAGTTTTAAAAAAAGATGAAAACATTATTTGGATTATAATGATCTTCTCCATATTTGATGTAAGAGTAGTTATTTGAGCTTACTAGCTACTCATTTGTCAATTTCCTTAGGAAAGAATTCCTCACCTGCAGCAACTGGCCAGGATGGAGAGAGCCTAAGAAGGGAGAGGTATGGCAATAAACAGTTTCTCCATATTTACAATCTGGGGCCCCGGGATCCTTTCCAGGTTTCTGTAAGGAACACAGCAGACCCAGTCACTACCACAAAATATAATCAATAAACCTGCAAAAATAGCTCATGAGCATGGCATTTTACGAATATTACAAACTACAAAAAGATACCATTTTCTCTCAAGAAGTTTATAGTATAAAAAAGACAAAATATATGTGCACAGATTATTAATAAAGATATTATGAGCAAAAACTCACCCGCTTATAATAGTTTTTTATCTTGGTTGCCATGCCAACCTGCATCATTAACGGTCCATTTTCCTCACTGTATTCTGCTAGAATAAGATCTCCATCTTTGCCTGTGAGGTCCTGAGATGTGCGCATAAAAAACATCTCTCCACCACCTGAAGCTTGCCTCTCCTGTTCTCTCATCTGCCCAGAACAAAGAAATACAGCTCCGCTCCTCACAGAATAATACGCAGTGACATAAAATTCATTCCAAGACAATGACACCAAAAACAATTTACCTTGCTTTTCTTTAATTTCACTGAAAAAAATTCAAATACATGAACATTTATGATCTCACATCCTAGATACAAATGTTTATATTTTTGCCATGTTTTACCTGTAACTATCTCTCTACAGATTTTGCTGAACCACTTTTGAAAGCTGCAGTCATCATGACACTTCATGCTTAAGTATTTTCACATGCATCTCGTAAGAATATTTTCCTAAATACTGACAGCGTTCTATCACATCTGAGAAAATAAACAATAATTCCCTAATATCATCTAATATCCAGTCCATTTCCCCAATTAATACTTTAATGTTAACTTTTATAACTACTAGGATTCAATCGTACCTTAGCCTTCTTTTTTATGTGCTTAAGCAAGGGTTGGACTGAGTGGGGACCTGGCTGAGACAATGCCCCAAAGGAGTACTTCTTCAGAGCTGGACGATGGAATTGCCGGAGTTTGATGGGCCCCATATGGGTGGGAAAGAAGGGCTGCCGTAATTCCACAGCAGGAATTGAGTGCTAAGACAGAAAATACAAGGATTCAAATTAAATACTAACTCCAACCTAGGCAAGATTGACTCATATGCCGCCCCCCCCATCAGAATAAAGCAGTGGTTCCCATCCTCCACAGAAAAAGTGCTTTTACCTGGATAATATTTCCTCCAAAAGTGCCTCGAAGACCCTGTTGCTTAGGATAGTAATATTCATCATTGGAGAGATTCCATGGATCTTTCACTTCTGGCTGAGACATGTTCTAATGACAGGTCATCAAATAAACCTTAGTCAGACTCCCCTTCTCCATTACCTTTTTTTGTTCTTAAAAACATTAACACCCTTTTCCCTTGACAGACCTGTTGTGGTTCCTCCTTGATGACTCCTGTTTTCCCTAAGAGAATTCGACTCTTCTTCAGAGATGATTCTTTTTTACTCTCCTTGGAGGGGGAGTTAGATGTGGCCTCTTCCTTCTCATCAGGAATTTCTGAGGATGAAACAAAATCACTCTTTAGTTGCTATCTCTGAAGATTCACCTTTCTTACTGATGACCTTGCAGTTCCGAACCAGATCTCTTACCCGACTCCAGACCATTTCTACTGCATAATTCACTCTAACCAAACTATACTCCTGACATATCAAAAGTACTACTTTCCAACATTTCTACCTTATGTGTTTTCCCTAAACAATATACAAAATATTAGAAACTGACCACAACTTTGATCTCTCAAACTGCTACCTAGAGGCTTCTAGCTTTGACCTTCCCAAAACTTTTCATTTATTCCTGCTCCTTGACATTAGCTGCAAGCTGTCAATTACAAAAGAGGAACACTGGTCCCTGCCAGTATCATACCCAAAATGAGATTCTCATCATTGGGATCAAGTGTCAAAACAGGGGGCTCCAACAGCCGGGGCATGGCCTGAGCATCCCAAATGATGTTGTCCTCCCAACGTCCATACACCAGCTCCTCGTTGTCAATGGGGAAAATGGAGTACCAAGGCTTATCATCATCCAGGGTGGCTGCAAAACCTAGTCAAAACAGAACACTCAATAGCAGACAAAACATTTACGTTCCTTTCAATCATGATTCTAGCAAAAGAAAAAGGAGCAAATGTTAGTAAAGTTAATCATGTGACTGAAAAGTTACTCATGGTACTGAAAAGAAACATAATATAAAAATGTTGCAGACAAAAAGTGTTCAGTGCAGTATTTTTGTAATAGTCAAAATACAAATGAGCAAATAAGGGACTAGTTAAATTATGGTAATAAATTATATGGTTAAAATATGCTAACAGTGATAATAAATTAGAAATATAATAACTTTTGGTAAGTTATCTAAACATCCATATAAGAATACTATACAACCAATAAAGCATTTAGATAGAATGAAGGAAAAAACTATTTCTTAGATTTAAAAATAAGACATTTTTTATTTTCCTCTAAATTATAAAAGTAATCAAGGTTAACTAAAATATTTGGAAAATAGAAAGTTATATAGAAAACTGAAGTTTGTGATATTACAAACCACAAATAACCACTATGAACCTCATAGTATATATTCTTTTAGTCAGCTTTCCACATTTATATAGGTTTTTTTTCATTACAAACAGGATATTAAATATGTTACTTCATATTTTTTCCATTTAAAATGAGCTTCCCATGTCATTAAACATTTTTGTGAAGAACTTCAAATGACATAGAATATTTATGTTAAGATTAAAGCACAATATACAAAACTGTACCTACAGAGATGATCTTACCTACATACACACAAAGACAGAAAATCAAAAACAAAATACACCAAAAAGTTAAAAGGTGATCATCTCTGGATAGGATTACCAGTGATTTTTGATACTGTATTGCATTTTTGAAGTTTTCTACATGGCATACGATTTTTGTGCATATTTAAGGAGAGAAATGCAAATTCTAGAATGATAAAGACAAAGGGGCTTTGGAAACCAAAATAGACTATAAAGAATCATTATAGTTCGGAAAGATCTTTAACTTCAAAGTGGTTTTCACATTTTTCTAATGATGATTCCCATTCTAGCTTAATTAGTATAAAAAAACTATTACAGACCAGAATCAGAGTTCAGATCCAAAACATTTCACTATACCTCAGCAGCAGCAAAGCTCACAGCTAAGCCCACTGAGGATTACTGAGATGCAGGGCAGTGTGCTGGACACAGCTGGCAAGGAAGCATACCTTGCTGAACATTGTAAGCCATGGCATTTCTAGTCATGCTGGAAGGAAGCCAGCCAGCCAGGCTTGCACGCTGAGGTTTTGTCCCTTTGTGTTTGACATCCTCCCCATCCCAGATGATATCATCCTCCCAATGCAGTTGTGTCACCATCAAGAAGTTTTCATCAGCCAGAAGATCAGTGCCACTGCCTTCCTCAAATTTCCTGAAGTCCTGTAGAAGCAGGGAAGAAACAACAAATTCCTTAATGGTCATAGGTCAAAGTTCCCACTCCAAATCCCACATCACATACATCAAATATGGACCTTAACTTGAAAGAAAAACCTGATAATGAAGGAGTATTTGCCTCTTCCTACTCCTAGTCTAGTATAGCACTCATTTCACAAACAGAATTCTTACAATGGAACCTAGTTGCCAGGATGATATATCATACCAAGCAAAAGGCTTAGACACAAATTCCCCACCAAAGAAACCCTACCCAGTATCTTCCCAATTGAAAAGTAAAACCAATAGGACCTTTGGCACACTGATTCTTTTCTTACATACCAGTGTTGCTTACCTCGATCATTCTACCTTTTATCACAGGTTCACGTTCCATCTTTCTCAGTTTGAAGCCATAGTCAAACCCACTGCCATCTTCAGGGACACCCAGCATATCATACCACAGTCGGGCAGGCCCATAACGCCACTCAGCTACTCTTGGTTTGGTATCTGTCACTTTATCTGTATCTCCAGTAGACTGGGAAAACTTGGACTCCACAGGAGCCATCATTGTGATCTGCAACAGATGAAGTAGAAGGGTCTATCTGACATGAATCACTAACATAGTAAAACGTTTTGTGATCTGCAACAGATGAAGTAGAAGGGTCTATCTGACATGAATAAACTCCTTCTACTTCCTAATCACAGAAGTCCTAAAAGGATTCAGAAGGATACTTCTTGAACGGAACTGGAGTTAAAATACAACAATGAAGGTATATTATGGCACACTGACTACCATTTAAACTTTCTTATTCACCAATGTGTATATTACCATTTGCCTGCCCTCAATACTTTTCTATTACAATAGAGAAGGAACAGCCATTGGGATTGAACCCATCATTACTCACTAATAATCAGCACAGGACTCAGCCTGCTAAGATGTTATATCCAATTTAGACATAAGCTAGGGAGAACTCTTTTGTCCCCTTATAAGCCTTAATCCCAGGTCTCTATTTTGCCTACTTCATCATCAGAAAGACACTGCTCTGGAGGTGGTGGTGGAGCATAGTCGTAGATCCATAAAGACTTCTGGTTGACTTCTGATTCTACTGAGCACTCCACCTCCTGTATCTGCTCTTCCTGTATCAGCTCACGGTGCTTCTTTTTCCTCTTTCTCCGAGCACTCCGCCAAACAGATGGGACATTCTTTCCTGGTCCAAAAAGACGTAGGAAGCGTAACACCTAGAACACAAAACATTTTACTATGTCAGAGATTCATGTCAGATAGAAAACAGCAGCATCTGGATCTGAAAATTCCCTTGAGGGGTCTATTCAATCATCAGAGAGGGATTAAGAAACGCTGAATTCAGATTTATAACATCTATCCAAAAAGTAAAGAAGTGTCCCTTAATAATTTGAACTAGTTCTTTTAAGACAACCAAGACAATTTATAGTGAGAACTATATAAATCACATGTACTACAATGTACACAACTTTTTTTAAAGACCTAATACAATGTCATTGAATAGGGAAAGCTTTAGATCTTATCCATTCTATATTCAGCATTTTAATAACAGAATTCAGTATTGAGAAGAGGTCAGTGGTTTTCAATGTAGATATTCTCCATAGAAAGTACCTTCCCAGGCCGAAATTCTGGGAAAAGTTCTGTGACACTCGGCAACAGCTTGGTAGCATCATGCTGCATAATCCCAGCCAATGGTAAGGTCAGCTTTCCATCCTCAGATTCTGCCTGTGTTGCTTCCTGAGGTCCCATCTCAGATTCTGAGTCAGAGGAACTACTGAAGTCCACTTTTTCTGAGGCCAAAGAGGAAGGGGCAATGATGGAGGGCAAGATGATGCCTTCTCCATCTTCAGACACTGCAACAAGGAAGAAAAACCCCCTTGGCATGTAACTGTGAGCATATTTCCTCAAATTCAGCCAACACCAACTCCAGGTACTATGCATGGCTCAGTGGCAGGGGATATAGTTCCAAGCACCCAAATTACTAACAGTATGCAACCCAGAAAATTCATTCCAACTCAGTATCTCCCACCATCCCCAACTCACCTTGTACCTGGTACCCTAGGGTTGTGATAAGAGAAAACAAACACTATTACTACATTTACTACTTTAAGTATGTCAGGTTAAAGGAATATGACCAATAGCAAACTTATGTAACATTTTTATACCAGTCAATCCTTACCATGTCTAGTTCAGGGACCCACAGCTAGAAAAAAAACTTGAAGTCCACAAGATAATGAGATTATTTAGCATAAAATAAGACCTATGACATAAAGTTAACCAATACTATTTAGCCTACAGACTAAAAAGTAAATGACTTAAAGCTCTAATAGGAGAAATGTAGGTTAACATAAACCTCAAAATACAGGAAGATCAAACACACTGCTCTTCCCATTATACTGTTGCAGATATAGAAATAGGTGAGAGGATCCCTGAAGACCCTACCCTGCCTTTGAAATCTCTGAACCTGATAGCTAGCTCTCTATGATTCATATATATTTTGGGGTGCCTTCCCTTTTTAACTATTTCTTTTCAAGAGAATCATCTAAACAAGTAGTTTCCAAATACCAGTATGCAGATCAGTTGCTTCAGAAATTACTCTGGGAATGCCTTGAAATTCCTGGGGTCTACCCCAGATCTTCTAAATCACACTTTCCAGGGGAGAGTCAGAAATCTGTATTTTTAAAAAGACCTGCGGTGATTCTGATAGGCAGGCAGATTTGAGAACCACTGACCCAAACATTTTATTAAATACATGCTAAAATACTGTTGTCAAACGTTTTAAAAGTAAAACTTCCCTTTAATATGGAAATTTAAAATTTGTATGAATAACTTCTGGAAATTATAGCCTTTCCCAGCAGCTTAATTTTAACAGCCCCCCTATGTGTGGCAAAGCCTGGACTTAGTAATGGAGCTTGCTACTTAGAAAAAAGTAGACTGTCTCTGCTTACCACCAGTAATAGCATCCTGGTCCTTATCCTTCTTTAATGGTCCTAGGGGTGGAGGTGGAGGAGGCATCAACTTGCAATCAATGTCTTCACAATCAGCATCATAGTCATCATCATCATATTCTACTAAAAACAAGATGATCTCAATATCCAGAATGTCACAAAATAACCCTGAACTCCCTTGTCACTCAAGATTATAAAGTACCACATAAAGCACTATGCAAATTCTTTAAAACCACACAGAAGATGGCAGCTTTTGCTTTCAGAAAGAGATAATGTGCTATCACCAAATGCTGTTAACACTACATACTAGATGTACCAGTTAATAATGCGGATTTTTTTTCAATAGATGGGAGTTACACTTATGTTGATATATATGCAATTTGAAATGTATGCTATTTTGTTGTATTGACAGCAAGCTTCAAAACTTCATATGTAAAATTTACTAAAGGTGTTAACATCATAGACACATTTATCCTTAAAAATGTCGAATTTCATGCCAAAAAAGAGCATTTGTGGTAAGTTTTAAATCATTACTTTATTTTGAAGAAAAAGTTATCGTATACGTCGGGAAGCTTATGGTGAACATGCTCCATCTCAAGATACTTGTGAACACTAGTTTAAATGCTTTAAAAGTGATGATTTCAATGTTAAAGAAAGAACGTCCAGGTCAACTGAAAAGGTTTGAAAACCAATTACAAGCATTACTGGATGAAGATGTGTGTCAAACTCAAAAACAACTTGCAGAAAGATTAAATGTTGCTCAGCAAACAACTTCCAATCCATTTACAAGCAATAGGGAAGATTTTAAAGGAAGGAAAATGGGTGCCACATCAACTGAACAAGAGACAAATAGAAAACTGCGAAGTCATCAGTAAAATGTTGCTTCAATGGCAGAAAAGAAAGTCTTTTTTGCATGGAATTGTGACTGGCGATGAAAAGTGGATTTATTTTGAGAATCCCAAACGCACAAAATCATGGGTTGATCCAGATCAACTATCATCATCGACTGCAAGGGCAAATAGAAGACAATGCTCTGCATTTGGTGGGATCAGGAAGGTGAGGTATATTAAGAGCTTCTAAAACCAGGTGAAACCTTTAATACTGACCACTACCGACAACAAATGATCAATTTGAAGATGCTCTGATCGTGAAACAATCAGAATGTGCCAGAAGACACGGCAAAGTAATTTTACTTCATGATAATACACCATCACACACTTCAAAACCAGCTAAAGACACGTTAAAAGATCTTGCCTGGAAAGTATTAACCCACCCGCCATATTCCCCAGACCTTGCTCCTTTCGATTACCACTTGTCCTGATCGATGACACACGCACTTTCTGAGCAGCACTTTAAAACATAGGAACAAGTGGAAAATTGGGTCTCTGAATGGTTTGCCTCAAAACAAGAAAAGTTCTACTGGGACTATCCACAACTTATCTGAAAGAAGGGGAAAATGTGTAGCTATCAATGGACATTACTTTCAATAAAGCAATTTTGATGTTTCTCTTGAAGTTACCGTGTTTTCTTTGATTACAAAATCCGCCATTATTGACCAGTACACCTAGTATAACTTTTATTGGTGAGGTAGCTCGCAAGAATTGCTTGAAACCTTTGCTCCTGCTCCTGCTCAAATCTTACTTTATTTTTTGTTTTCGCCCTAATGAATCTCACAATTGAATTTAACATTCTCTGTCAGTTTCCTTAAAGACAGGACTTTCTTCCCACCTCCCAAGTCTTTGACACTTTTTTTTTCTGTCTACCTTCTGCCGTTTATTATTCTCTTCAATGGCATCACTCAACACTTGGTACTGAACACTCTACTTTTATTCCTCTACACACTTTCCATTCCCTTTTCTCAACAATCACCTTTTCCAGATTTAACCCAAATCTACATCTTGCCCTGACATACCCCCTGTACAATTGCAACACATGTTCTGCTGCCTAAAGAACCTTCCCACTCAGATATTCAAACTGCTTCTCGTATCACACTGAAAAATTCTTCACTTCTTTTAAAATCCCTTTGGTTACTATCAATACTACCTCCATTCTCATTTCCCGAGCTTATAATTTTAGTCTCCTACACCAATCCCTTACCAACATACCTTTACTAATCAATCATTAATAGTCATTATGGCAATGTCCATTTATTGAGCTCCCATAATGTGCTAGGTATTTGTAGCCATTTTATCTATAATCTTCCCAATAATGGAACAATGTAGAATTATTCTGAGATACAGAAGTTAAGCAACTTAGGATCATATGGTTTTAAGTGACAAAGTCAGAATTCAAGCCTGGTTTAACAACAGAGCCTGTACTCTTTCAAACACATTTCCTCACTCACCAAGCCTACTGATCCTTTTTCAGCAACTCTCAAGCTTGAACCTGCCTATCACTTTCTGATACTGTCACTCTAGTCCTTGATAAATTTAGCCTGCAAGAATAATCTCCAAGTAACTCTGCCCCTTTACCCTTTTTCTAACCAAATCCCCAGAGTATTAACTATCACTTTTCATTTTCACTTAGATCTATCATGACAGTATTATGTAGGTGCTTTCACACTGATAATGAACTTAAATTTCCCCACCAAAAGCCCTATTAATGGGGTAGGAATTATCACCTTCATTGCAGACAGAAAAACTGAGGGATTATTACTAATGAGGAGTCCGTAATGACAAATGGTTAATAGGCTTATGATGGTGAACACTTCATTAAGTAAATAAATTTTGAAACACTATGTTGTACATCTGGAACTAATGTTGTATGTCAACTATAATTTAAACACATAAATAAATATAGCACTGGCTAGATGAAAACAAAAACAAATGAGAAGTCCAAACTTCAGAGATAAGCAAGCTTCCCAGGGGCAAACTACCGTAAATATGGAGTTGGGATTTGAACCTATGATATGCTGACTCCAAAGTCCATTTTCTCTTCGTTATAACAATCTATGTTGGTTCACAATCTGCCACTAGCTAACTGTAGAACTTTTAATAAAGTTCCACATCTTATTAAAGTTCTCTAAGATTCGAGTTTTACTAATCTATGATAAATAACCACTACGACCCTTTCCAACTCTGACATGATTCTATAATGCAGCACATTACATATATGGTAAGCATCAAGTGCACTGTGTAAGCATATAGGTAGTAGGTGATTAACAGAAGTTGAGCCAATAAATACATTTATATGACATTATAGCCTTAATCCTTCCTTAAGGACAAAGACTGAGTTGAAATAGCATCTAAAACAGTACCCTGAATGCTTTAGCAACTAAAATACCAGATAATAACAGGGACGTATTATCATCCTTACTTAGCATTCATCAAGAATTTGGGATTAAGCAGTATGAGAAAGAAAAGCCTGAGAAGGGCAACATACTCTCTGCCCCAGAACTGAGCTCAGAAAGGGAGAGGCGCAGAACAAAAGCACAGAGGGCAAGAACAATGACAGCAACCACATACAGAATCAAAGTGGACTACACAGCAAGAAAGTGCCCTGGAACCGTCTGATGATGACACCGAAGAATCACCTGAGTGGCAAAGGGGCTGCAAGCTCCCCATGGTCTGCTGGTATCTTCGACTTTCGTCTTCTGCTACCTCACTGATGTCTGAATAGTCCACAGCATCTTCTGTGCTCCTGATCCATCCTGCAAGGAAAGGCAGGAGGCTAGAGCTCGACAAAGAGCAAGCAACTCACTCCCTTAGGTAATTCCCATTGAAAAGTCCACGTACAGTAAGTGGCTAGCCTCCTCCCCCGCCTTGCTCCCCAAGACCCACTTCACCTTCATCATTTACCAGAGCACCGTCATTCCCAGTCAATTCTTCATTTGCCGTGAGTTCAGTGATCAGGCTGCCCAGACCCAAAGCCCCCAAGCCTGCCAAGTGCTTCTTACACTCCTAAAAAAGGACAGCACCAGAGGAGAGACAACAAGTAAACTCAAGCTTCCCACACCACAAGGCTCATTTCCCCGGTCTGCACAGCTATAAATACACAAGAAAAACGACTATGCTGCATGCTAAAAGCAGCACCCATCGCACTCAAGACTGTAAAGTACTTCCTTCCTTGAAACTCCACGCTGATCAGACCTTTAACATATGCCCAATTTCACCACCATGTTTTAAAGTAACATAACGAAAGATAATTTAAAGAACCACCACCAAAGCTAAATTAACGGAACAGTTCTATGAATAAAAGCTAAGGCAACCGAGATCATGTTGGATGAAAGAAAACAGGCAAGAGCTTTTTTTTTGCTAACGTGCGTGTGTGTGTTGAAGGGGAGGAGGAATATTCGTCAATATTTCCTCCGAGATAAAATGAGCCTAAATACAAGTAACTGAGTTGCAGTTTGGCACGTGAAACAATCTCATGGATGCCAGGGAGCACGGGAAACTGCCCGAGGTGCACGGGGACCACGAAAGACCTGCCCGGTAGTTTGAACATTCACTGTCCTAAGAACTGCGTCCGGAACCACGTGATCTGCTGCCGGTTCTGTTCAGCCCTCTAGTTTTAGAGCCACTTCAGAGCAGCCATGGCAGAAAGCAGGCAATTTCAAGAGTCCCCAAGGCGGTTCTCATAGAAACGGTTTGAAAAGCAACTTCACTAAAAGCTAAGCTATTTTTCCAGATGCCTGGTCAGGAAAGTTATTTCCAAAGCCACACGAATTATCACCTCTGAACTTACGGGGCTTGCCTACCATTCTCTCTGCTCCCCACCCTCGCCCAGAACTGAGCTGCTCGGCTCTACGTCACTGCACGCTCTGCTAGGCTGGTATTTGCTTGCCGTTCCCTCTCTTCCAACGCTAACATTTGCCCTCGGTTCTCGGGTCCTAAGCACCCTCTACTCTACTCCACCTTCTCTCCTTAGTCGCACCACTCCCAAACCTAAGCCCACGCCAATCCCCTCACATCGTCCAAGACGCTTTCCCCCTCCAGCTGCCCGGCTCCATTGATGTTGCCGAAAAGGAATCCAGTTAAAGAAAATGGGCCGCCCCCAGTAGAATCTTCATCGCTGTCCGTGTCTGACATGATGGCTGCCGTGGCAGCCGCAGCAGCTGCGGGAACCACCAAACCCCTGTTTGGACCCATGTACCGGATTTACGAACATTAGTCGCCCAGAAGTGACTCACGATGCTCCCTGACCTTACCCGCCCTTACCGGAAACGAACTGGAGGGGGGAGAAAGAGGGAGAATGACCCGGAAGGACCGGTTTTCCTACAAGAATGTAGAATTGGTGTTACTACTTTACTAACGGCTTTTGATTCGACCATACACGATCAGGAGGCTGGATATCCAGAAGGCGATTGGCCAGAGCAAATGTTCGGTCCTGCCCCTTATATTTACCTGCGCAGTAGCATTCTCATTGCCCCGGATCTTCCACCAATCGGAACGAATGGCCTGGATCACGTGTCTACGTCAGGTCACATGTTAGACAATACGTGGAAATAAGGATGAGAACCAGTGGTATTTGTGTGCTGTCCGCCAATTCATCGCTCAGTCCCAAAGAGAAACCGGCTGTATATTGCACTGTGCCAGAGGTACCTTTGTAAGTTGGTTGTTTTTGACATTTCCCCACACGGGTTTTCCCCTCCATTTTGGGAAATGTGAAAGTAAAGCATGAGTAAAATGAGCAGCCGAACCTTCACCTAGATTCACAATTGTTACTATCTTGCCAGGTGTGTTTTCTGAATCACTTGAAAGTGGGCTACAGATACCGTGATTCTTCACGCCTAAATATAAGACACTTTACATAACCACATCAGCATTATCACATCTTTAAAAATTGCCATTTGGTTTGGCTCAGTGGATAGAGAGCATGGGCCCACAGACCAAAGGGTACAAGGTTCGATTCTGGTCAGGGGTAGGTACCTTGATTTCAGGCATATTCCCAGCGCTCCTCCCTCTCCCGTGCTGAGGGAGGCAACCAATCCATAGATGTTTCTGTCTCTTCCCCTCCCACTCTAAAAAAAATCAATGAAAAAATATCCTCGGGTGAGGATTAACAAAACAAAATTCAACATTAATCCAATATAGTTTAATATATAGTCCATATTTAAATTTCCCCAATTGCCCTCTAATTGGAACATTTTACATTTCGATCCACGATCCACTCAAGGTTTGCATTGCATTTGGTTATCTCTCTTTAGTCTCTTAATTCAGCCTTTTTGTGTTGCATGACACTACATTTTTTTAAGAATCCAGGCAAGTTGTCTTGAGAATACTCCATATTGTGAATTTGTCTGATTCAAGTTAAATATTTTACCAGCTACCTGAAGACACCAATATGGGTGATGCTAAATGTGATCACATAAAAAAAATGGTTACCACCAAGGTCTTTCCATCAAAAAGGCACATTTTTTTCTTTAGTAATCAGTAATCTATGGGATGATACTTTGAGGTTGTGCAAATATTGTTTCCCATAGCCCTTGCACCCAGTGGGTTTTAGCATCTATTGATGAACTTTGCCTGAATCAATTATATTGGGAGAGTGCAACTGGACTTTATCAGTAAAGAAGAACTATCCCTTTTTATAACTTTTATTTAATGTGTTATAATCTAGCACCATCATTTTCCTTTTTCAAAATCTCCCAAATGTGTCGAATGGGAACCACTTCACTCTGGCTCCTGTGCCCTTTCAACATAACCCACTAGTGTTTGAGCACTTCCTTTTTTTTTCTGGTACAAGATGTTCAAAGCTTACTCTGTATATTCTCTGCCCAGGACCTGAAATAAACCAGTTCTCCAAAGAGCCCTAGTTCCTTTTAGGGGGAAATGGTGTTTAGAAACTGGGGTATCATTGTTTGTATGCCCTCTCTAGAAACAGTGTTAAAAAAATAATGAGCCCTAACCAGTTTGGCTCAGTGAATAGAGCGTTGCCCTGTGGTCTGAAGGGTCACAGGTTCGATTCTGATCAAGGGAGCATCCCCAATAGGGGGTGTGCAGGAGGCAGCTGATTGATGTTTCTAACTCTCTATCCCTCTCCCTTCCTCTCTGTAAACAATAAAATTTATTTTAAAAAATAATGAGCTTATACTAATATCTCCAAATCTAATGCCACAAGGTTCTCCCTCACTTCTCCCTATTTCATTTCATATTTTCTTACAATAAAAATTCTGGTTCCCAACACCAATATATTTACTTATTTCAAAATTACAAGGCCATACCACTCCAATAAACTTTAGTAGGCTCTTTTCAGTTTTCTATCCTTCAAATACATCCTGCTGAAAATATACTAAAAATTATTTGAATTTTTCCCCCTGTGGAATTGTTGCTATTTGTATTCAACTTTAGGATATTTTATTACCCCTTTTATATAACTTTGTTTTTAAAGTATGTAAACCTTTATATGGTTCAAAGTCAAAACTTTACAAAAAGCTATCTGCAGAGAAGTTTTGCTCCCATGCCTATGCTCTGTAACACATTCCCACCCCCTCCCTATAAGCAACAATATACATTGATTTCTGGTGTATCCTTCTTGTGTTTATTATTTTTTATTGAGGTGTTATTGACATTACATATTAGTTTCAGGTGTACAACATATAGCCAAAAAGTAGAAACAATCCTATGTCCCTCAACTATGAGTAGATAAAATAGGGAAATCATATAATGTAATATTATTCAGCAATAAAAGTAAATGAAGTATCCATATATGCTACAAAATGGATGAACCTTGAAATCATTATGCTAAATGAAGGAAGCAAGTTCCAAATGGCCACATATTGTTTGATTCCATTTATATGAAATCTTCAGAAAAGACAAAGTAGATAAATAGTTGCCTAGGGCTGATGGGTAAGAACAGGGATTAACTGCATGAGGGGTCTCTTTGGGGTGATGGAAATGTTCTATAACTGGACTTTAGTGATAGTTGCAGGACACAGTAAATTTGCTAAAAATCATTAAATTGTTCTCTTGAAATGGGTGAATTTTATATGTAAATTATCTCAATAAAGTGATTTCCAAAACAAAACAAGTTTTTACTGTTCCTTACTAGTGCATTTAATAGTGCGCCAGCCAGGATTAGTTAATTTTTATAATAAACAGAGGAAGAATCTTTTCCTGAGATAACTGGGAGAGGCAAAGGACATTAAACAATATGTCTTATTTTTATGATCCCAGTACAGTACCTGTAACACAGTAGGAGCTTGATAGTTGTTGACTGAATATAGGGTAATAAATGAGAAAAATCTCCTACAGTGAACTAACTGCTCTGTCATCAGTGAAAACCAGAAAATGAAGCTAAATTCTGGAGATGAGTAGGGAGAGGTATGGGGCAGGAATTAGAGAATCAATGTTAGCAGGGCAGACAGTTCCATACACTGTCTTGATGTAGAAAAAGAAATATAGTTACATACAGGTACAGTGTTCAATACAGCAATTATACTGTCCTTTGCAAATTGAAAAGCACTTCAAAACCACTCAAGATGGGGATGGTGGTGAGGAATTGCTTTGATTTTTAGAAAACAATAGACCCAGTAAAGTCAGAAAAGTGTATTACCGCACATTATGAATAATTTAAAAGTGATGCTAGCATTTTAGTCTTCATACAAATTACTTTTAAGTATAAAAGTCAAGATGTCAGTGTATGCTTAGGGATCATCCAATACAAAACCATTCTGTCAGTCTTGTGGCTCACACCTCCATTTATTAAAGGACACATTTGCCCAAACCAAACCTAGGCTTACATTTAGGAACTTGCCAGGCTAGAAGAACAGGAGGCACTATTAAGTTAAAAGCTACTTAGTTGACCAGTGGGTGTAACTTAGTGGTTGAATGTCAACCTATGAACCAGGTGGTCATGATTCGATTCCCAGGCAGGACATATGCCCGGGCTGCAGGCTTGATCCTCAGTAGGGGGTGTGTAGGAGGCAGCCAAGAATGTTTCTCATAATTGATGTTTCTATCACTCTCCCTTCATCTCTGAAATCAATATATATATGTTTTAAAAAGCCACTTAGCACAGCTGGTGTGGTAATGATGGAGGAAAAACAAAACATTTGAGTACCTGGTGAGTGAAGAGGAAAACCAGAAGGAAAGCAGGAAGACTAGAGAGTTGACATAGTATTTTATCTTCTATCAATACTTGATTTCTCCTTAGCTGTGGCCTGGCCAGCACAGGAAAGAACAGTGGTTGGTGATGTTTCTTCTTACCACTTTGATGGGACACACACATAATTAAATTTTGTCCAAACGGTGAGACCAAACTGCAGAGAAGTCAAGTACAGACTCATTCCTTCAAAAACTGAGTAACCTCGAGCCTAGGGTTTCCAGGAAAAGAGATAAGTGGCTCTGCTGGCATTGTTAAATGTCAAAAAGATGCCCCTTATTCTCCTTGGATGTAGTCCCTAAGTACCACTCCAAAAACTATAAGAGGACACACTTCTTGGTGTTCTTTGTGGCAGGGTAAAACAGCCCAGGTGGCTTCTGAAAATACCTTACGTACCTCATCCTGAATCAGGACAAAACATTCCAAACTTCACCTACTTAGCATGTCTTGCTGAGGAATTATGGGCCATAGGCTCTGTTCCTTCAGCTTCTTCACTATTTCAAGGTCACTCCACAAGTCCCTCTTGGTACCTACCAGCAGAACAGGTATATTGGGGCAATGATGGGAGACCTCTATGTGCCATTTATGCCTCACATTGGCATAAGAGGATGGGTTACCAATGGAAAAACAAAATACAAAGATATTGGTCTGGGGATAGGAGAGTGTTCTCAGTCAGTCACATTCTTCTTGACCAACTGTGTCCCAAAGGTACAGGCTGATGTCTGGGCACTATAAATGTCAAAGACAGTAGGGATATACTCTTCAGGAAAGGCATTTGTTGTGTAACTGATGAGGAGGCAGGTCTTACCTACAGCCCCATCTCCCATAACCACACATTTGATCGTCTGCATTCTTCCCTTTGGAGTCCTATGTATAAGAGAAATGAAGAATGTTCCC
Organism: Murina feae; assembly: GCA_004026665.1. Classification (NCBI taxonomy): domain Eukaryota; kingdom Metazoa; phylum Chordata; class Mammalia; order Chiroptera; family Vespertilionidae; genus Murina; species Murina feae. Next base: position 18,473 of record PVJC01006962.1, on the reverse strand, counting down.
AAATGCTTGGTTAATTAAGGGAGCCTAAGGTTCATAAATATTTGTCTCTGAGGAGAAAGAGAGAAAGTGAGACCTCCCTTCCTCCCCCCGCTCCACTGCCCGTCCCCTTCACACCATAGAAAAATCAACTGGGAAAGGTGGTATATGACAAGTTCTTACCATGGACTCCTAGAGGACAGGCTTCAGTAGGTCCTAAAAGCCTCCTCTGAAGTTGTATGCAATCGTATATGTATGTACCTAAGTGAAATTTTCTGGAAAGAAGATCCAAAGCTGTTATCAGACTCTTGAAAAGGGCTGTGAATCCAAAAGATTAAAAACCATTCATATACATAGGTATTTATGCTACATTGTTGTCATAAGATCTTAATATATTGTATCAAACATGCTAAAATATAGTAAGTGCTCAATAAGTGGTAACTAATTTCTTAAAAAGTATAGAAAGGAGATTTCCAAAGTTGAAACAAAAGAAACAAGGCTCTCACTTTGGGTCTGTGGCCATCGACTCAGCAAAGAAACCTCTGTTCCTGAAAAACAGCAACACTTATTACTGGAATGAAAGGTGAGCCAGTCAGAATCAGACATATAGAGAAGTGGTTAAGAGTGCAAGCTTTGCCCTAGCTGGTTTGGCTCAGTGGATAGAGCGTCAGCCTTTGGACTGAAAGGTTCCGGGTTCGATTCCGGTCAAGGGCATGTACCTTGGTTGCAGACACATCCCCAGTAGGAGGTGTGCAGGAGGCAGCTGATCAATGCTTCTCTCTCATCGATGTTTCTAACTCTCTATCCCTCTCCCTTCCTCTCTATAACAAATCAATAAAATATATTAAAAAAAAAAGAGTGCAAGCTTTGCCTTACCCAGTTTTTCTCAGTGGAAAGAGCATCAGACTCCTAGACGACAGGTTCAAAGGGTCTCAGGTTCAATTCCAGTCAAGGGCACATACCTCGGTTGCAGGTTCCCCCCTAGCCCTGGCTCTGGTGAATGTGTTTCTCTCACATTGATACATCTCTGTCTTTCCTTCTCTCTTCCACTCTCTCTGAAAATCAATGGAAAAATGTCCTCAGGTAAGGATTAAAAAATAAATAATAAAATAAAACCTATTTAAAGGGTTGGAAACTCTGAAAGACTAGTAGTTAGAAGAGAAAGGCAGAAAGGCAAATATTCTGTTCATCACCCATATGAGAAAAGCTTGTTTACTTCAGTTCCAGGATCCAGCACAATGCTGTCCCCTCCCCATCACGACCACTATCCATACTCCCAAATACTGCTGTGGGCAATGAACTGCTAGAAAGGACTCAAAAACGGGTACACACAAAGAAAAAGAATGCTAGAAGGTTACCGTCCTGTGGATAAAGGCAGGACTTATAAAAAGAAAAATAATAGTACACAGTAATGCATGGCTGTGGCAGGGGTGCGGGGGAGAGTTGCTATGGGGAAGCAAAGAGAAACTAAAATTTGAGAGCCTGCTATAATCATTGTGTAAAGTACTTGAACCCATCTTCTCTTATTTGAACCTTGTAGTAGCACTGTTAAGTAGACATCAGAATAGCTCAGAGATCTTTAGGATTCCTCTAGGATTGGAAATTGGGAGAGGCCAAGGGAGGCAGACACCAGCACTCCAGAGGGCTTCCTTCCATGTTAGTAATTCACTGCTAACCTTGAATTATAGTTTCTTCTAAATTTTCCGGTCTCATCTGACAAAGTATCCTTCTTCACATGTACAGTCTACACAGCAGTCAATTTTCTCCTATGTTGGACACACAATTTAGAAGACCCAATAATAGTGAAGACAAGAATGCAGCTAAAAGTACTGATGGTAGCATGTTCTCCTTCAAGTCTCACCCTTTCAGCAAGTCTCAGTCTAATCCATTTGAAATCACTCTGAGACCAAAATAATTCAGCAGAATACCCGCATTTTTTAAGTATATATATTTTATTGATTCTCCACAGAGAGAAAGGGAGAGGGATAGAGAGTTAGAAACATCGATGAGACAGAGAGAAACATCAATCAGCTGCCTCCTGGATACCCCCTACTGGGGATGTGCCTGCAACCAAGGTACATGCGGTTGACTGGAATCCAACCTGGGATCCTTCAGTCCGCAGGCCGAGGCTCTATCCACTGAGCCAAACCTGTCAGGGCACCCGCATTTTTATTTACTACTTTCTGCAACTTAGTTATTTTATAAATCGGGGGAATTTTTTCACATTGAGGACTGATTTCTTTGGTTCAGGTGCAAATAAGACTTCAGATGTATGAGGCCTAAGGAAGCCCTGTGAACACTCCCCAACCGGAAGCCAGGAGGACTAACCAGCGCCTGGCAACTTCACAAGAGAAAATACCAGGAACCCATCAGTAGCCACCACAAGCCCGCTGGGCACATCCACCACATCCCTCTCTCCAAGGGTGGTGGGTTCTGGGACTTCATCTGGACTCTTTAGCCTGGGACTAAGGAGTGCACCACATCGGATTCACAAATAGAGCTGGCTCACCCTCCTGTTATACATACAGCCCATGCCACCCTCAGAGGATCCCTTTCATCCAATGAATGGCTCCATATACTAAGGACCCAGGGACAGGGAAACTCAAGAAAAAAGCGGAGGTGGGCACCGCCCGGGGGTTCTCAGATTACCCGGCAGAGTACTCCTTGTCCTGCGCGGTTCAACCGCCACTGCCAGCAGACCCTCCCAGCGCCTCTCGCCCGACCCGGCAGCAGACTCAGCGCCACATCCGGATAGCCTAGCGACCAAGTCCGGTCAGGTCCACGGAGGCCTCCTGGGAAGTGGAGTCCTGGGGCCATCCCCGGCGCCTGCAAGTCACAAGATCCTAAACTACACCTCCCGGTAATCGAGGATTACTTAGATCCTGACCCCAGGACCAGTTTCTGAGTTTGAGGGTCCCTCGGCCTCATCTTTCCTTTGGCAAAGTGAGTTCACCCCCTCCTCCCCAAGCCCCTGTTTGTTCTCAGGATCAATATTTAACATAAGAGGCAACCAGGGAACTAAGAAAGTGTTAGGAAAAATGGAGGCGCTAAAAGAAAATTAGGTAAATTAAGCTAATTAGGGTTACTGTCTGTCGCTGTATAATAGTTTGCATTTTCTAGAGTTTTCTATAAATGAAACCATACAGTACGCACTTTTAAAAGAATATATTTTTATCCATCTTTTAGAGATGGGAGACGGAAAGAGAAACGTGGATCAGCTGCCTCTTGCCCGCCCCCTACTGGATATTGAGCCCTCAACCTGGGTATGTGCCCTAACCAGAATTGAACCTATAACCTCCGTGCATGGGAGGACGCTTAACCAATTCAGCCACACCAGGCCAAGGCCAGTATGCACTTTTAATAACAGCTCTATTAAGATATAAATTCACAAACCATTTAAATTGTACAATTCAGCCCAGCTGGCATGGCTCAGCGGTTGAATATATATCGACCTACGAACCAGGAAGTCACAGTTAATTTCCTGGTCAGAGCAAATGCCTGCGTTAGCCAGCTGGATTCCTGTGGGGCGTGCGGGAGGAAGCCAGCCAATGATTCTCTGTCATCACTGATGTTTCTGTCTCCCTCTCTGAAATATTAAAAGTTATACTTAAATATATATATTTTAAATTTTTAAAAATTGTACAATTCAAGGGGTTTGGTATATTATTTTTTAAATATATTTTATTGATTTTTTTACAGAGAGGAAGGGAGAGAGATAGAGAATTAGAAACACCGATGAGAGAGAAACATCCATCAGCTGCCTCCTGCACACCTCCCTCCAAGGACGTGCCCGCAACCAAAGCATATGCCCCCGACCAGAATCGAACCTGGAACCCTTCAGTCTGCAGGCTGACGCTCTATCCACCGAGCCAAACCGGTTAGGGTGGTATATTATTTTTTAAAACTGTGGTAAATATGTACAACAAAATTTGCTATTTTAACCATTTTTAAGTGTAAAATTCAGTGGCCATCACCACTGTCTATTTCTAAAACTTTTCATCACCCCAAAAGAAATTCTGTACTCATTAAGCAATAATTTATTCACTCCTTCCCATGGCTCCTGGAAACCCATCTTTAATCAACTTTCTGCCTTGAGGAATCTGACTTTTCTGGCTACTATTCATCTATTGATGGGCATTTGGCTTGTTTCTAACTTTTGACTATTGTGAATAATGCTGCAATGAACCTTAGTGTACAAGAATCAGGTTTTGTTCATCTTCTCTATTGTGTTTTTTTTTTCTGTTTCACTGATTTCCATTTTGGTCTTCATTATTTTTTCTTCTTATACTTCAAGTTTTTTTAAATATATTTTATTGATTTTCCATAGAGAGGACGGGAGAGGATAGAAAATTAGAAACATCGATGAGAGAGAAACATCAATCAGCTGCCTCCTGCACACCTCCTACTGGGGATGTGCCTGCAACTAAGGTACATGCCCTTGGCCACAATCAAACCCAGGACCCTTCAGTCCACAGGTTGACGCTCTATTCACTGAGCCAAACCGGTTAAGGCCTTATACTTCAAGTTTTACTTGCTCTTCTTCATTGTTTTGAGACCTTTCTGCTGATTTAATAATATAGCTGTTTAAGTGTTTAAAAATTACCTGCTAACTACTGCTTTAGCAGAATGTCATAAATCTGTGCTTTTATTTTCATTCAGTTCAAAATATTTGCTAATTACCCTTTTCACTTATTTTTTGACCCCTGTGTTATCTGAAAAGTGGATTATTAAGTTTTCAAGTAATTGAGTATATTCCAGAGAACTTTTTCTGTTTTTGTTTTTCTGATAACCCACTACCATCGGACCAGCCTTTCTCTTATTGATATGTAATTTCATTCCATGTTTTCAAAGAATATACATATGTTGTATGACTTAAATCCTTTTGAATTCATTGAGACTTGTTTTGTGGCCTAGAATATTTATCCTGGTAAATACCCTGTGTGTACTTGAAAAGAATGTGTATTTTGCTGTTACTGGGTAGAATGTTCTATAAATGTAAACCAGATCAATTTGGTTGACAGTGTTGTTCACTTCTATATCCTTGATGATTTTATGCCTACTTGTTCTATCAATTATTGAGAAGGGTATTGAAATCTCTGACAAACATTGGGATTTGTCTATTTCTCCATGTAGTGTATCAGTTTTTGACTCATGTATTTTGAAGCTCTTATATTAGGTGCACAAACATTTAGAACTATTATATTCTCCTCATTAATTCACCTCTTTATCATTATATCACCTTTATTTATTAGTGTTATCTTTGCTCTGAAGTCTACTTTGACCAATATTTTTTCAATTTTTTTGTTTCAAGAAAAATGATTTTAAATGTTATGCAATAAACATTAATATCTCAAGAAAAACAATTTTAAATATGTTACATGCAATAAACACCAATTATTCAAGGAAAATGATCTTGCATATATTACATGCAATAAACATTAATATTTCAAGAATAAAAGGATTTTAAGAATAATATTATCAAAACTACACTAACATAGTATGATATCACAAAACTTGTAGGAAATATTAAAAATCTGCAAATAATAGGATTATTTCTATTATATTCTAGTATATATTTTTCCCCTCTGGCTCTATTTTTGTTCATCAGTTTATGTTGTTCATTTTATTCCACAAATGAGTGAGATCATATGATATTTATCTTTCTCTAACTGGCTTATTTCGCTTAGCATGATGCTTTTAAAGTCTATTTTGTTGGATATGAGTATTGCTATTCCAGCTTTTTTTTTCTTTTCCATTTGCATGGAAAATTTTTTCCCATCCCTTCACTTTCATCTTGTGTGTGTCTTTTGTTTTGAGGTGGGTCTCCTGTAGACAGCATATAGTTGGGTCACGTTTTTTTATCCATTCAGCTACCCTACATCTTTTGATTGGAGCATTTAATCCATTTACATTTAGAGGCACTTATTTATATCCATTTTAATTCTATATGACTAGGTTTCTATCTCTGTTTCTTCTTCTCAGCAATCCCTTATAGCAATCCCTTTAGCATTTCTGGTAATGCTGGCTTGGTGGTGTTGAACTCCTTTAGTCCTTTTTTTGTCTGGGAAGCTCTTTATTTGACCGTCTATTTTGAATGATAGCCTTGCTGGATATAGTAATCTTGGTCTCAGATCCTTGCTTATTATTACCTTGAGTACTTCATGCCATTCCCTTCTGGCCTGTAGAGTTTCTGATGAGAAATCAGGTGTCAGCCTTATGGTAACTCCATTGCAGGTAACAGTTTCTTTTCTCTTGCTGCCTTAAGATTCTCTTTCTGTCTTTAATTTTTGGCATTTTAATTATGATGTGTCTGGGTGAGGGTTTGTTTGGGTCCTTCTTGTTTGGGGTTCTCTGTGCCTCCTGAACTTGTGACCTTTTCCTTCACCAGGTTAGGGAAGTTCTCTACCATTATTTCTTCAAACACCTTTTCTATTCCTTGCTCCTTTTCTGCCTCTTCTGGCACACCTGGTATTCAAATATTATTACATTTCACATTGTCCCACAGCTCCCTTAAGCTGTCCTTCTGTTTTTTGTTTTTTCTTTTTGGTTCTCTAATTGAGTGATATTTTCAACTCTGTCTTTTAATTCACTGATTCAGTCCTCAACTTCCCCTAATCTGCTGTGTGTTCCTTCCAATGTCTTCTTTGTGTTATGTCACTCTTTACCTTGGACTGTTCTTTTTCTTTTTTCTTTTTTTTTTTAAATATATTTTATTGATTTTTCACAGAGAGGAAGAGAGAGGGATAGAGAGTTAGAAACATCAATCAGCTGCCTCCTGCACACTCCACACTGGGGATGTGCCCGCAACCCAGGTACATGCCCTTGACCGGAATCAAACCTGGGACCCTTGAGTCCGCAGGCCGACGCTCTATCCACTGAGCCAAACCAGCCAGGGCTGGACTGTTCTTTTTCATAGTTACTATATCTTTTTTCATACTGTTGACCATTTTAATATCATTACTCTGAACTCTGTTTCAGATAATTTTCATATCTCTGCTTCATTTATCTCTTCTACTGGAGAATTCATTAGTTCTTTCTTTTTTGGGGTTGTTTCTTATTTCCTCATTTTGGTTGTCTGTTTGCATTTGTGACTATGTTTTAGGTAGATCCTCCATACCTATCAATCTCTAGTGCAGGACAGTGTTAAAGGCTGTTTCTGGTTAATTAGATCAGCTAATGACTCAAAGCCTCCAGAGACCACCTCTGTCTACAAATTAATAGGATTCTGACTTGAATTGCCCCCAGGCAATTGTCCTCAGGTGTGGCAAGAGGTTTTTTAATAGGGTGGAGCAGTTGCTTCTGCCTGGAAGCTAATTGTTACTTTTAATCTCTTAAAGTGGCCTCAGGACAAGGTATTCTCCAATAGGGTGTGTAAGGACAGATGTCTATGTGGGAAAGATGTCTTCCACTGTGTGAGGGAATGACTCAGCCCAGAAATCTTGGGGTGTCTGCCTTCTGAGCTCTATCCCCTGAGTCTCCAGTTCTGGGTTCTCTCAGAGCTTTAGTCCACCTTACCCTCTCTCTCTGCCACAGCACAAGGTGGGTGGCTCCGCAGAGAATTTTTGTGTGTTGACCCTTTAAGAGGTTGCCCAGACTTTCATTTGCGACTCCCTGGCAGACAGCACCCCACTGCTTTTCACAGCTAGATGTTATGTGAGTACCCTCCTTAGTTTGGTGCTCTCTGCTGGGGAGCCCAGCTTTGGGATTAGACCCCAGAGTTCTCAGTGGCACCCCATCCCCACCCCACAGCTGAGATATCTCTCTGGGACTTCAGTTGCCATCTGTGGGTGCCCAGCCAGCCCTTTCACTGCTCTGCCCCTCCTACCAGTTTCTATGCAATCTCCACCTTCAGTCCTTGAGTATCAGGGTTCTCTTCTATGAGTTTTCCATTGATTAGGCAGGAAGCGTTTCTGTATTTCAGTTGTAATTCCAGCTTGTTCCTGGTAGCATGTCCATGCAGCATCCTGCTTTTCTGCCACATTGAGGTTCGTGGCACAGGAAACTGAGTCAGAGAGTCAGGCAGATTGAAGGAGGGGAATTTATTCTGCGCTCCCAGGTGAGGTCCACAGGTCCTGGGGTGGGGCCAGTGGAGTCACACCAAGAGTAAGGGGCGTTTTTTTATACAGCTGTTCAGTGAGGGCATGGGAGCATGAGTGGTGGGAGTTCCCGCCACAGAGTCTTCAGGTTTCCAGGAAGGCTGTGGGAGTTCCCGCCGAGGGGGTCTTCACGGTTTCCAGGAAGGAATCTATGTCCTCATCTGTCTGGTAGCTGACCTTGTGGGGGCATGCATCAGCCCCTGGACCCTCCTTCGACCTAACATTCCAGCCTTTTGGTGATAGGGGGTGCAGGTCCGTTCTGGCTACTTTCAGCTGACCAGGGACGACGCAGGGGGCGGGGAGGGCATTTAAAGGCAGGGGTCAGGCAGAGGCAGGTCAGAGGGTAGCTGAGTGTAGGGATAGAGCAGGAGCTGATTTACAGTCACCCGTGACATCTCCAAGATCCGGGAGAGGATGAACTTAAGGAGGCAGGGAGCTAGGAGAAAAAAGACATAGATGAGAATTAGGGGCCCTGTCATGGATAGGACCCAGGTAGCTAAGGGGCTTTGGAACCAACCCTAAGGAGAGTTGTTCTGGGAGTGTCTTGCACATAGTTCTTCATTCATCTTAGTCAGGGTCTGCACGTTTTGCTCCACTACCCTGGACTCATTGATATAGTAGCAGCATTCTTCCTGAAGGGATATGCAGGTCCCTCATTTTTCTGCTGTCAAGAGATCTAAGGCGCGTGGGTTATGTAGGGCTACCTGAGCTACTGATGTTACTTGCCACTGTAGGGAGGCTAAAGAGGTGGTTGTAGACTCCAGGGCTAACTGGGGTTTGTCATTGAAGTCCTGAGCAGTGACCAGACTGCTCCTGAGGTCACACCTCCCTGCCACGAGGCCTACCGAGGCAGCAATACTCACCCCTAACATTACAGGGAGGAAGGCAGCCCGGTGGGCCTGGGGGTGGGATGAAGGGAGCAGCCAGACAAGTTCGGACTCTCCATACAAGGTTAGTTGGGGAACTACTGTGACCATGAAGCAAGGCCTGGGGTCAAAGGAGTTTATGCAGTTGCTTAAGGTGCCATTGCACCAAAAGAAGGTACCCGGGCTGGCCTTGGCGAGACTGGCCGTGGTGTGGTTTTGGGTACAGTTCCAAGTGACCCATCCCCCAGTTACTGGATTACTGGCCTGGTAGCATATGCGTGGGGGCAGGGTGGGCTCTGGAGTTTCGGGTTCCCAAAGGGGAATGCCAGCCAAGGAAGGCTGACATTCGCCTTTCCCTGGGTTCCTGGAGGAATTATGAGTGGGATGGCAGCCAGCAAAGGCCTTTGGAGAGAGGCACATATAAAGCAGTGAGAAAAGGCAGGGGGAGGAGGGAGTAGGCCCCGCAGACTGTTCCCAGCCACTTGGATTTTAAAACTGCCACATTTTTCCTAGAGATAATGTGCTAAGGTTGGGGAGATAATGAGCTCACTTTCTGATAATAGCTTGTGCAGTCAAGGAAGTTGTTCTTTGGGAAGGGTGGAGTGGGGGAGAGGGGCGGGGTGAGAAGATGCTGAGGTCAGAGCAATTTTCAGAGCATTAAAGGCTGAGGATGTTGGCCTTGGGATCTAAAGGCTCAGTGAAGGGGCCCTGAAAAGGAGGGCAGGACAGAGAAGGTAGCCCCCTTGTTGACCAAGAAGCAGACCTGCTTACCTGCTACCTTCAGCGTTAGCCTGGGCTCAGTGACGGTGATGGGGGTCGTCAAGTCTGGGCTTCCTCAGTCTTCAGCCAGTCCCAGCATGGCCAGCAGCGGTTCATGACCTGAAAGGGCAGCCCCTCCACGTTGGGGTACAGAGGGCTTGCCACTTTTCTAGTGGCAGCTTTGACTGCACACCAGGGAGGGCTTGGTTGGAGCCCGGGGCTGGGGGCACTGCTTTGCCCAGAGGCCTTCATTTCTGCATTTGAAGCATTCTCTGGGTGGCATTCATCCTCTCATTGCACCTCCACCTCGCACAGCCCCCTTGAGGCCATGAGCAGCTACCGCTGGCCAAAGGGCCACAACCAAGGCTTGAGTTTGCAGGTCTACCTTCTGTCGAAAGTGGGCCTCCCATTCTGACTCTGCCTGCTCCTCACGGGCATTAAAAACCTTAAAGGCCATGTTCACTAGATCTCGGACTGAGGTCTGAGGGCCATGGGGGGAGGAGGAGAGGGTGCAGATGGTGAAGTGGAAGGAGCTTTGGGGAAAGGACCCGGGTAGGGAGACGGACGAGTTGGAGGGGAGGAGATTTTTGGGGGGCTCAGATAAGGCG
>PVJC01006961.1:0-53088 GCA_004026665.1 Murina feae | reverse complement strand
ACTCCTTACACTATCTTCATACTTTTTGATCCTTTTTCTTTTTTCTTCTTTTCTTTTTTCTTTTTGCTTTTCCCGCTGGGTGGGTTTTGCTTCTTCATATTTCATATCTTTGACTTGCTTCTTGCGATCCTCTCATCTGCTGTTGGATGTCTGTATAATATTCTTTATTTCAGTCAGTGTATGCTTAATTTCTAGTTGGCCCTTTATCATATCCTTGAGGGTCTCATTAGATTCATTGAGGATCTCACTAAATTTATCGGCAGTCTCTAGAAATTTCTTGAAAAACCTAATAACCGTGGTTTTGAACTCTATATCCTGTCGTTTTCTTTCCTCCATATCTGTCATTTGTGACCTGTTTCTTTGTCTCCACATTTTGGCTGCTTCCCTTTCTGAGTTAGGCGATCACTGCGAGGAATTAACCTCTAAGCCACTTGGTTATAAGAATCAGCTGTGTCTACAGTGGGAGAACTTCTGTGCTGGAGACACCCTTATGGGGCAAGAGTTGTTTCAGTGGGGCTTTTATGCTCACTGCATCTGCCCTGAGTGTGTTCCTTATGATCTGTTTTGTTTAGATTAGTCCCACTCTGGCCACTGGGTGAGGCTGGCTCCTGTATCTTTAAGGAGGTGTTGATTAAGCCTTTGCCTTAGGCTACTCAGTCTTTTATATGCAAAAGCCTCTGAGAAGCTTGGGAGGGGCGGGGCCTCGGGGAGTTTGCAGAGCAGGGCGGAGCAAATAGCTTTGGCGCTTCTCAGCCCTGAGCTAAGAGACATTGGGTCTCTGTGTCCCACGGTAATTGCTGCAAGCAATGCTGAGAGAAACCCATTTGGATTTCCTCCTGGTGCCAGTCAGTCCCCCTTCTCCGGGTGTCTGGGTCCTCAGAAACTCACCTGGAACTGGAGTTCAGAGCCGCTGGGAACTTGTGGCTCTCTCTGTTTTGGAAAAGAACCGCGTCCTCCGGCGCCAGCCCTCTGCCCGAGCCCCGTGCGCGCACCTCCGTACCTTTGTACTTTGCTTCCGCCACTCCTCTGAGTCTCAGACTCTTTTCTAGTTGTAGTATTTTCACTCAGCCAGTCTTCCTGTGGGTGCGAGTGGTGTCCGTGTGTTCTTTTCATGGTTTTTCTGAAATAGTTTTTCATGGCTGCATTTACGGTGTTTACCTTATGCCACCATCTTGCTGTCTTTTTCTAAATTTTAATCTTAATAGTAATTCTGTTCTTTGACTTAGTAATTATTTCCCTAGTTTTATTATAATACAAAATTTCCAACATATATATGCATCATTTTAGCTACTATATTTTCATATAAATATTCACCAGCTTTTGATCTCTTAGTTCAGGGTTTTCTTTTTAATTAAATTAATTGGGGTGACATTGGTTAATAAAATTATATACATTCCAAGTATATAATTCTATTATACATTATCTATAAATTGCGTTGTGTATTCACCACCAAAATCATGTTTATAGCATAATAAAGAATTATTGCATTTTCTACCCTTTCGTATTAGAAGAATCACAAGTAATATTCTGGTTTTTTTTCCTACATACAACAATTTATTTCATGAAAATGCTGTCTTAAAGAGTAAAAAACACTGTAGAAATATATGCCATCCAGGGACCAGGGCGGCAGACACATAAACAAAATCACTCTCAGCTATAACAGTAGTGATAATCACACCAGTTTTACAATAAGATAGTCTGTAAAATCTAATAAGCTGGGAAAACTTCATTTGTATTAAACAATCATATTTCAACATTAAGATACCTCAGGATGCCTTGGAAGAAACAGGCTGATACAAGGACCTTTACAAAGATCCTCAGCAATGGCAACTAGGGGAAACAGGATTGCTGCTACCTGGTGGGTTATATTTTACTGCACGGACAGGGAAAAGGCACCCAATCAGAACTTCGTAATTACTAGTATATTGTGTACCTAAGTCAAACTTTCAAAATTAATCTTGCAAACTCAGGGGGGAAAAAAGGGAAGAAACAAAACTGTAAGAGCAACCCTTGCATCCAAGGGGTTGAGTGGAGGTACAGAGAGCAAGAGAAAAATTCAGGAAGTAGTAGACGTTAAAATTGAGAGTAAGGGAACAGTAGATGAAAATTACCTTGACACGTGGGGAAAACGTTACCTCTGGTGTGTACCTTCCACCTTTGAAAAGATGGATTTGAGAGACAAATACCTTGTATGAGCTTCTATTTGGGGTATTTATTTTAATAATTTGTGATTGTCTCTTAAATATATACTCAACATGTTCTTGTTTCATTTTGTACTACTTTTTCAAGTGTCTTATTGCTTGCCTTTTGTTTTTTGTTTCTTTATTCAAAATAATATATTTTATTACATGGGGATATTATTTGTGGAGTTCTCATGCTGCCCCTATTCTCATTATACCTTCTTTACCAGGAATTTATGTTTAGTTCTGTTTTGTTGTGGGGATCTTCTATATACTGATCAACTGCCTAGGGATCTAAGTTACAGTAAATGATACATTGAACTTTGTTGTTTTCCTTCAAACCTTCTCACTAACGCAATTATGCTCCCTGGGGCATGTCTTTCCCTCTTGAATGCTCCATTTATCTTTGATAACAAATTGCTGTAAATCCAAGGCAAATTTTGATGAAATACAACCTCCAAATATAGAGACACTTCACAAATTGAGGAAGGGTCCTTATAGCTGGCTCACACCTCTATATATCCTAGCTAAGGTACAGAATGCACTTTTCTACAATTCTCTCATTTTCACTAGGGTGTTACAGATTCAGATATAGGTACAGGTGGAGGAAAAAAAATGTGTGCCAATGATCTCTGTCATCTAAATAATAATAATTAATAATAATAACCTGGCTTATAGAACTTTGGTAATAGACCATTAAACTTCTGGCATGGTGAATTTTCTAAAGTAGTGTTGCTAATGTTTCTTTTAAGTGAACTTTTTTAAAGAACAAAAAGACTTGCATAAATATATCTTGTACATTTCCATGTTTTTTTTTAATTATTTTATGTCTTAAAATGTTTAAATGGTACTAATATCTGCCAAAAGTAAGAAAATTTGCCTAGGTTTTAAGAGTTGGGTATGACATTGTCTTTGACGTTAGCCAGTAATTTGTTGCCTTCTTTAATTCCTCCTAAATATCGCCTTTACTCTTTTTTTAATCATTTCAATGAACTGAAATTATAAATGCAGTGTGGAAACTGCCAATTCAAGCATATAATTAATTTTATAATATAACATATTCAACCATGGATTAAAAAACTTATCTTCCCTAATCAGTAGGCTTATGACTGTTTAACAATGTGAAGTTAATCATATTCACTTTACCAACAAGTTTTAATAAGTCAAATTCTAATTACTTTGAAAAAACAGTTTGCCCTGCACATCACAGCAATGTTCCCATTTTGCTTTGGAAATATTCATGGGAGGCTAGAGGCTTTTTTCCTTTAGTTGTAAATAAATTTTGATGACAACAAATTGTTTCAAATTTTGTCACATACCTAAGGAAGAAATAAGTGAAGATAGTACTAATGTATTTTTGACACTGTGTTAGTCACTTAGGGCTGCTATAAACAAATGCCATAGATTGTGTAGCTTAAATAACAGATATTTATTTCTCATAGTTCTGGAAGCTGGGAAGTTCAGGATCAAGGTGTTATTGACTCTGTTCCTGGTTTTCAGAGGATGACTTCTCTCTGTCTTCTCTTGAAGGTAAGAGGTTATCCCTATCATGTCTCTTCTTATTAGGGCACTAATCCTATTCATGAGGACTACACCCTCATGACATAATAATTTCCTGAAGGCCCCAACTCCAAATACTGTCACATTGAGGTTAGGATTTCAATGGATTTGAGGGAGAAGCATACATTGAGTTTATAGCACTTAGTAATCGCTGTTGCAGTTTCAGAAAAGAATTAAAAAAGTATGAAATCCAAAATGTATTTTTTAAGTCAGGTAATACAGATATTTTTCATGATTAAATATGTTTAACTATGTAGTATTCAATTAACACTTTAATGGTTTTAAGAGGAAGAAAATGATATCTTTATGTAATATAACTAGGGGCCTAGTGCACGAATTTGTGCAACTTGAAGGAACTGTGGGCAACGAGGCTGCGGTGGGCACAGGGGAGGGTCTTAGCCCATCATCCGCACCCCTGCTGGCCCCTCCCACCATAGTCCCTGGTCCTCTGTCTGCCAGAAGCCATGCTCCTGCCTCCATCGCCCCTATGTGCTGACGGTGCCAGCCCCACTCGCACCTACTGACAGTGTGGAGCTATTGGGGCCAGTGCCAGCAGAGGGTGTGAGTGAGGCCAGTGCTATCAGCATCTTTGAGCAGTGGCTGCTGCCCCAATTGCCCCTCAGGAGCAGGGGGAGGTGGAGAAGCCCTGAGAGGCAATTGGGACCCGCAGCCACCACTCACACCTGCAATCAGGGCTGGTGCCAGGTGCCGCCAGTGGATGCAAGCAGCAGCTACAGTGCCAGCTGTGGGTGTGAGCAGGGGTGGTGCCAGCAGCAGGTGGGAGAACCCAGTGGGACCATAGTGCGCAGAAGCAAAGAATTTTCAGTAACCACCAGAGGCTTGCCCCAATAATAGTGACCAGCGCCCCACCTTGGTCTGGTTCCCCCGCTCACCTGTTTCACCATCCTGCCACAGTCAATGCCCGCCATGTTCTACACTATGCCACCTGCTGCCAATGCCCACCATGTTCCACACGCTCCCCTTAGTAGTCAGCATATGTCTTAGCAACCAGTTGTTTGGTTGTTTGGTCTATTTGCATATTAGGGTTTTAGATAGATAGATAGATAGATAGATAGATAGATAGATAGATAGATAGATAGATAGATAGATAGATAGATGATAGATAATTTCTTGGACTGTTCTTTTTTTTTTATAAGTAGAAGCACTTTAATTTTTTTTTAAAGAATTAAAAATAAATTCAGTATCAGTTCCCAAGAGGTTCTTTAAACTTTCTGTCTTTCAGATTCTGAAAAGCTTTTTTAAAATAACTTCAATATCATATTTAAAGATAAAATATAGGCCAGTATTTCTATACTTTGAAGAAGAAAAATTGGCAACTTCCTATTTAGAAATTAATAGTATTACAGTAGGAGAGTGAGGGCATGGGCTGAGGGGTGGGAGCAGCTAGGGAGAGGTCAATGAGGGGGGGGGAGGAGAGATATGTAATACTTTAAACAATAAATAATTTAAATAAAAAAAGAAATTAGTAGTATTGTTATAGCTTAAATCAGCTTAACTTCTTGGAAATTCAAATGCATTTTATGAAGGGAAGACACTATTGAAGGTAATAATCTGAATGAAGAACAGACTTTTCTTACTGTGACTATGTCAACATTGGTTTGTTAATTATAACATAAGTACCACAATAACAGAAAATGTTAGTAACAGCCAAGACTGGATAGGGGGTATGTGAAAACTCTTTGTACTGTCTTCATAATTTTTCAGTAAATCTAAAATACTATATATTTGGAGGTAATTTCACACTGAAGTCAACTAGTTAAATATGAAGTCCACATGTGGAGTTCAGCCATCATGGTCTCTTGCCATTATAGCCCCTCTCACACCACAGGGACACACTGTACTTGTCCCAGGCTGAAATGGACAGTTCCTGGAAAATAGAGACAACTTAAGTAGGTTTGGAGGTGTGAGGACATGAACATTTGGGCTGGGATTAAGGGGATGAAAATTGGAAGTCTTCCCCCCAAAAATGTAGCTATCCCCTTTTAGGTGTCATTTTGTGAATTAACAACATTTTGTGAATTGCCTTTTTAAATGTTTAACAAAATTTTGGCAATTGACAATGACATCTAGATCCAGAGAAATTTTAATATAAAAAAAAATTTGCTCTATCTTTCAACCTGACAGTTTTGTTTACCCAAAACAATACTACAGCTAATCTTAACAAAAAAGTATACTTAGGAAAGTTGTGTACAAAGTATCTTATTAACCTAGTTGGGAACATCAGCTAACAGGCATTGCTATTAATATTTTTATGAATGCTATCATGAAGAGATTATGAACATTTAATAGCTGCCTTTCACTTGTCAACAAGCATCTTATGCATGTTGGATGTAACATTTGATTTTTTAAAAAGATATTAAATTATGAGTCCATTAAGCGATATAACAGAAAACTATATTTTTCTAATTGATATTTATGGGAATAAAATAATGTTCTTAATAAGACAAGTGCTTTTTGATCAAAATATAGAGACTTCTTCAAGCATTCTACAAGTGGGGAATCTTTAAACAAAGAAATTAGTAGGAATTTGGTGCTTCCTCCAAAATGGACTTCAATGAACAGTTTCAGGGCACAGAACCAGAGGGAAGAAGAACTTAGAGAAAGAGGGTTTGGATAGAGAGGAACTAAGCAAGCTCATTGGTGAAAATGAACATTACTCCAGCCCCCATAAGGGAGCTCCTATGTCAAGAAACAGCAAAGACATATCTAAGACAAATTCCAATTTTGAAGTGTCCTTTTCTGGGCTGTGCAAAACTACCACTGGGCAAACACAGACTTTCATAGAAACTGCTGTGTGTTAGGAATATGCTTTTTTAGGTGTCGGAGGTAAAGAGATAGTGGCTTTACCAGGGGAGCAGGACAGCAGCTGGAGCAGCAGAGAACAATTAGAATCCACAGGATAGTAGGCAAAGCTGTGGGATGGATTTTGATGGAAACAGATGTTAGCAAATTCTCTTCCAAGTGTTCCCAGATGGCTTGGAAAATTTACAAGCTGAAATACGAGTACAAGAAATGTTGAAGATGGAAAAGGTGTTTGTTTCACTTCCCAGGTTTGTGAGTTTCTGGATCTTGTAATGCAATTATTGACATAAAGGATGGCACAACTAATTTGGAACTCATGGATATAACGTGAGAAATATAATATAGGCAACTTTGAATTATATAGACCTTCATAGGACTAGTCATTTTATATCATCCAGCATGTAATTTATTTCCTTAAGAAGTGTGTTTATACTCCACCATTATTTTGTTTTGAAATATTAGTCTCAAAATATTTTTTTAACTCATACTTCTTTGCAATGTCTTGAAAGAGAAAACTAGTATGTATAATAACTTAATATGAATTTACTAAGAACTAAGCACTGTTAGTCATTCTATATTTGTCATCTTTTTCAATTTTGGGCATAGACCATCATTTATTGACTCTGAAATTGCCATATCTATATTTCTCTGATGTCTTTAAATATAATCTTAGAAAACTTAGAGTAAATTATAATGAAGGTAATATACATTCATAATGAAATATATAGTCAATTCATATGCAATAAGGCATTTATAGCTATTAAAAGAAACATCTTTGAGACCAGATAATGTGGTTTCATTGCACTTGGCAATGTGAATTCAAAATGCATGTAGCTTACATATTATAGAATTCTAAATTTAATTCATTTTCTGTTCTCAACTTTCTATTCAGTTCATCTAAAGCATAGAAAATGGTTTTTAAAGCAACTCAGAAAATGGATAAATTGGAATTCTTGTCAGCATAAGCTCTGTGAATGTATATTTAATAACATTCTCCTTTCAACATTGGCTTAATACATTTAACGACCTTATCAATCATTTTCAGAAATTTATGTCAAATATAAATAACTTGACTTCCCACAGAAGGAGTTCTATGTTTAAATATGTGCACTTTATCCATACACGAAGGTTGAAAACCAATATGTAAAACAATCCAGCAAAGTTATAAAAAAAAAAAACACACAAAAACACCTTTGTTTCCAAATGTGGAAATTATATGAAAAATATATTATTGCACATTTGCTGGTGGCCCAGGATTTAAAAATGTTCTATTTGGGGGCCCACATCTTATTAAATAAGTATACTTTAGCCCATTTAACAGCAAAATTTGTGACATCCTTTGCAATAGGTAAAATCCAATTTCCTTTTCAGTCAACAAAGTATTATACCAAATGTCTGTCTTCCCACTCTGCTGCTCTCCTTTATGGCTTGGAGTTCATAAAGCTATTCCCAAGCCTAAGAAGAAAATAAACAAGTAAATGGCCTCACTTAAGGAGCCCTTGGCACAATACTTAGAGTAATCTGCAATCTAACATTTATCAAGCAATAGTGAGTTACAGAACATTTGAGAAATTTGTTTCTGGAGGGAGCTGAATGAGCTCATTTGAATCCACTTTGTCTCATAAAGGAATCATTGTATTCATAAAACCACAGGAACATTAGTAAAACAGCTGTTTCCTTTCAAAAATAGAGAAGCCACATTAGGTATAGTCACCAAAGGTATAGCCTAATCAAGTATACCATATTATGCAAAGTATAATCCAGTCTGTAATTTCCAGACAGAAAATTTTTCTTACCACAATAAAACCTGTACATGTCCACAAAGGAACATTTTCTGCTTTTAGGTTACTAACTTTGAAAGTGAAGTCTCATTTTATCTAATTTAACAAAATTTACTTTCAGAAGCTCTTACTGAAATTCTTTTATTGTCTCATTGTTATTGATGGTAGTGCTAATCGGCAGCAAATGAAAAAAAATCAATAAAAATAACTGACAATAAATATACTCTCTCAAAATGCTGCTATTCACTTGTATAAACTTTGGAATGGGTAATAAGAAAAGTTGCTTATTTTGCTATAGGTGTTCAATATAAAAATTAAAAAACTAAGTCAATATGTATTTTTAATTAAAAGCTTAAAGAAAATATAGTGTTGAAATTGTATGTTTTATTTGCTATTATCATTTAGCAAATAAATAAGAAATTAATTATTTAGGAATGAGTGTGATAAGGAACAGCCATTAAGTTAATGTTAAACCAGGTTATTATCTGGAAAATCCAGAGCACATCAGTATGGGTTCAATTGTTAATTTTTGAAGAAAGGTGTTTGGTAAGATAAGTTGCTCATACCTGAATATAGATAGCAATATCCTATATAATAAAAGCCCAGTGACCATAACGGCATAATGACCAGAACGACCACTCGACCAGTGACTATGAGCTACATTGACCACCTCTCGGTTCCTCCCACCCCCCCACCCCCCCATCCTCCCACCCCCCCGGCCCGCAGGCTCCAATCACTGGATGGTGAATGGGGAACCACGGAGAACCAGGATGGGTGATTGAGAATTGGGACTGGGGACTGGTGAGCAGGCAGAATGCCGAACTCTCGATTCCTCCCCCTGGGCCTGCAGGCTCCAATCACTGGATGACAAACAGGGAACTGGGGTGGGTGGCAATGAAGGTGGTGGCGGAACTGGGGACTCATCACAGGCTAGGCCTAGGGACCCTGCCCACACACGATTTCGTGCTCTGGGCCTCGAGTAGTTGAATAACATTGAAATCATTATTTGCATGTACTTGTCTGGGTTAAAGGATAAATGAAAAGGCAGGTAGAAGAAAGAGTAAAAGGAACATTTGTGTATGTATTATGCTGTGACTGGACATGTCATTCTGAAACAAGGCAGCAAATCACCTGGTGGATAAATATGTTTTTAAAAGTCGTTTAAAATATCTTTATCATTTAAGTTACTTTCAAAATTTGTTATTCTTACCTCAAAATCATATTCTAATGGGATAGAGTGATACCAATCTACACTTAATACAAGTTTGACACCATATAAATGTAGGATTCACTGGACAACTTGGCAATTACACACTGTGATATTTAATATTAAATAAGCAATTTACTATAAAGAAATGACATATTTCACTTAGGCAATTTATTTTTTATTTTATTTTATCAATTGTGTAAATGGCATTACATGAATAATATTATTTTACATAAATAATACTTGTTGTTGTTTGCATTTATACTTTTACGATCTTGACTCTATCCGAGGCTTTTAGATGCATAATCATGCTTTCACTTTATTTGATGTGCTGTGTTCTGAGAGAGAGAAATAAGAATGATTGCTCATCCTTCACTTACTATTCACTAAACAATATTTTAGCAGTCAAAAATATTTATTTGATACACAATATGTGCTGTACCAAATACTATAGGTAGATGGATGTGAAGAATTATGCTGAGTCTAGGAGCTCACAACAATGTAGAACTATAAGACTTTTTGCATCTCCAACATCATAAATCCTTTCAGTTCCTAAAAGCAAGCCAAGACTCTCCAACTATTTACTGAAAGGGAGTACATGGCATGCATTAGACATTGTGTCATGTCAGAAAGAGAGACAGAAAATGATTTTTAAAAATCAGAAACCTGATTTATCTACTTATATCCGTCAGAGAAACAGGACTGATAGGGTATACCTATCTTTCAAATAAATCTCTTTATACATTTGGTCTGTG
Organism: Murina feae; assembly: GCA_004026665.1. NCBI lineage: Eukaryota > Metazoa > Chordata > Mammalia > Chiroptera > Vespertilionidae > Murina > Murina feae. The sequence continues at coordinate 42,782 of PVJC01006961.1, read as the reverse complement.
TTCTTGTAGGAGGAAAACGCTCAAATTCAATTAATGGGGATTTGGTCCAGGGAAGAGACATTTAAGTGGTCTTGTTGTAGAGCCCAAGGCATATTTAAAGAACGTTTGTTGTATATCTCCATAGCGAAAGGTGCAATTTACCCTGTGCCCTCCATTCATAAAGTGTGAGAAAGAATTCTCCCAGTTCGGGGAGAGCTCCTGGAGTCCTGCCCAGAGAACATCCCTGCCTCCTCCAGGCTGCTCCAGCAGAAATAACAGAATCTCTGGAGAGAAGGGGGCAAGGAATCACACCTTTAAAGATAAAGTTGCTGCCATAATTCAGGGAAGCTATTCTCCAGGAGAATATCGCCACCTGCCTGATGAAGCCCCAAGTGCAAGGCAAAACAAAACAAAACAAAACAAAACAAAACAAAAACATGCTTTATTGAGACTGAGCCCCTGACTCAATGGGCCCATTCAGCCATGAGTTGACTCGGATTCACCAGCTAATAAGGTTAAGGGTCCAATAGTCCTCAGTGGGAAACACAGACAAGCTGGACCTACTAGTAGCATCACCCTCACTCTGCTTTCGAAAGCAGAACCACTAGCTCTATGCAGCCCTGAATTAGAGACTCTCCTGAATGCTAGGGCCTGGGTGACTGACAGCTCAGGGGAGATCAAAGCCGCTGATGTCTTGTGGGTGGCCGCAGCCATCCAGCCTTCATCAAGCCTGTGCCGGCCATGCCTACCAATGCCCCCTGAATCCATCATCACAATGGACATGGAAACATGTTCCCTCACAGCCTGGAGGAAAGGAAAAGGTCCCTCTAACTCTAGTTCTCCTCCATGGGTCATAATGAATGCAGACTGGCTTTAGACTAGCTTGACTGTCTAAATAGCTACTAGTACCCAGGAAATTATTACAGCCACCCAGAACCTGAGGGCCGGAGACTGGGTGTGCTTCCAGTCTTGTGGACAGCAGCCCTAAATAACTTTGAAATGAGATGAACTGGTCCCAGCCATTGTGTGCTTCTCAAAACTGAAAAGTTAAGGTGTTATAATTACTATTACTGTGTTGCTAATATGTAAGCATAATTGCCTCTATGGTTATTATTTTTACTTAGACACTTGCAGCTTTCTCTCTCTATTCCTAGATTTCAAAAGTTTACAATATTTATCGTATAGCTTCAGGATATATCAAGGAATACTTTCATCTCCAAATTCAGTCTCTGGGTTTTTGTTGGGTGTGTGTTTTTTCCTTCTATAAAATGTGTGATTATTTTTCAGTCCTGGCTTCCGGATCTCTTATTCCATTTCATGCACTTATAATTACGAATTATTTATTTTCTTTTTTGTCCTATTCTCCTTCTCCCTATAGGAGGAGAGCTCCAAGTTTGCATTCAATGCCACCGACTTATGCTGCTGCTGCAATATTATTTAGTCTTTTTGGTGCTTTTGGCACAGAGTTAAATTTCAAGATTGCATTTTGACTTTCCAAACATATAACATGCTCCATAGGGATTTTGAGATGGTTAACTAATTAATATATCTGAAAATGTGTTAATTTATATATAAAAGTCCAGTAATCTTAAGGCAGAACAGCCAGAATGACCAGTTGCTAAAATGTGCACTGACCATCACGGGGCAGACATTCAATCCAGGAGCTTCCCCCTGGTGGTCGGTGCACTCCCACAGCAGAAGCGCCACTCAGCCAGAAGTCAGGCTCATGGCTGGCAAGCACTGAGACAGTGGTGGGAGCCTCTCCTGCCTCTGCAGTAGGGCTAAAGATCGGCAACTCAAGTTAAGGAGCGAGCAGGCAGGAAGTGAGGAGAGAGCAGGTGGGTGGTTAGGAACCAGGTGTCCCAGATTGCGACAGGGCACAGGCCGGGCTGAGGCTACTCCCTACACACACACACACACACACACACACACACACACACACACACACACACGAATTTCATGCATCGGGCCTCTAGTGTAGTTATAATTTTCATTATTTATAGCACCTTTTTATTTCTACTTCATATAACAAATTCTTATCATTTGTATATATTTCATCTCAGCAAATGAATTCATATTTCTGATTTTCTTCTCTCTTATTTTTGCAATATACTTTTACTTAATTCTTACAATAAGGTAAAAGCAAAGACTTTAAAATGTATCATCCTTTATAGTCTTTCTCTGCAATGAGAATCCTGACTTAATTTTAACTTACTCTGTTACACTGTATTTTATTTTTTCAAGGCTTGAAATCAATGCATGTATCATTCATTCTAGACGAGGAAATAACCTAAGTATAAGTACTGGTTCATGAACTGCATTTACAGAGTCATGTTCAATAGTAGCAGAGTACAGATATTTATCATTTAGGTCTCAGATTTGGCCCACTATTTCTGGAAAAACCTCACTGACCCACTGAAAATGAGATATGTACTCTGAAAACATGCTTACTGTGCATCTGCACTCTCACCGCCTTCCTGAAAGTTCATTGTAATTGTTTGATTACTATCATTCTATACAATGAATTATGCTGCAATGATGAGAACTGTGCTTGTTTTGTTCCATATTCTATCCTCCATGCTTACTACATTGACTGGGCTATCGTCAGCTCTCCTTACACATTGTAAAAATGAAAGCAATGGCCTCAAATGCAGTCTGTTTGATGCGGTAGCAGAGGAAGTCTTAGGTAAGAGGAATCTGAGAAGAGAAATCTTATTTCTGTTCATCATATACTGTCTATTTGCTAAAGGTGCTTAAATGAAGACCAGACTTCCCTCTGAAACTCTATTCAAACTGGGCCTTAGACAGGGAGAATGAAATAACTCTAAAATGTATTTTCCTACCTGCCTTTTTGATGTTCTCACTGTCAGACTCTTTTTTACTCCTGCAAATAATGGGTTAGAGGGTTGTGACTTGGCCTCTTCTGTTGAGAACATTAGGGATATTGTTACTGTTATCTTATTTGCATCTTCTCCCTCTTCTTCCATCAAAGTAACCAACAGAATGGAAATCCTTTTATATCATGCACTTTTCTCATTATTCACGTACATCCAATGCAACTAATTTCACGAATGCATAGATTTCTTGACATTTTCTATTTGATAAAACACATATAACAACTAATTGTATTGTGTGTACATCTCCATATTTTGCTTTTTTCATTGAAAAACACATTGCATTTTTTGCTCTTACAAACTGGCTAATTCTTTTGGGGGTGCATTTTTCTTGATGAGGATTTACTCCAATTCCTTGCAGTTAATTCTGAATATAAAGGCATTGAAAACATTTTCAAGTGGCCTATCAGTTTTGTTATTAAGCATATTCCCTTTCATTTACTTTCCTAATGATTGTATTTTCAGGAATATTTCTTTTCTAGATTCAGGAGATAAACCACTACTTATGAGGATTTCCTTATATTGAACAAAGTAGTTCAAAATTGTATACCATATTTTTAAATTTTATATCTGAGTTATTGAATTTATGTCAATGGTGTAGCCTTTAAAATATGTAGTTTTGAAAAAACTTTGAGACTTCTCTTAGAGCCAAGTATATGATTGATTTTGTAAATATTCTTCAGATACCAATAAAAGACATATAAAATATATGTATTCAATATTCATAGAATGCAAAATCAGAGATTTATGTCTAAGTGAAGTTTATTACAGTATTCATTACCCATATGTTATCATTTATTTGTTTCTCCTAGACCTTTCTAATTCTGAAAAAGATATATTCCATTCCTTACAATCTTATTTTTATCAAGTGCTCCTGCACTTTAAAAAATATATATTTTTAATTGATTTCAGAGAGGAAGGAAGAGGGAGAGAGAGAGAGAAATATCAATGATGAGAGAGAAACATTGATGGACTGTCTCCTGCTCTTCCCACATTGAGAATTGAGCCCGCAACCTGGGCATGTGCCCTGACCAGAATCGAACCGTGACCTCCTGTTTCATAGGACAACCCTTAACAACTCAGCTATGCTGGCAGGCTGCTTCACCTACATTTTTAAAAGAAAGTTAAATGTTTTTATGTTACCATGAACCAATACAAATAAACTGATAAATATATTATTTTTTAATCTCCATTTTACTTTCTACTACAGTAAACGTAAATAGGTAGAAAGCACATAAATGAAGATCTTTTGGATCATTAATGCTATTTAAGATGGTAAAAAGTTCCTGAAACCTAAACTACTAGTTTGCCAAAACCAATATGTTTGAGAACTGCTTATCTAAACTTTACCAAAAATAACACAAACATTTTCTACATGTGTTCCATTTTTCATCGACTGAGAAGTTAGTAAGCCTGTCCTAAATGAAGACTGGACTCTGTCAAGGATTTTCCCCCTCTCTCACCTGATTGATTATTGCCACTGTATAGCATCTGTTCCATTTTCTCCTTGTGGAACTCATCTAACCCCTGGTTAATTCCATCTGTTTTTGTTTTATTTTTTTTATTTGACACATTTCTTTTAACTGTATTGCATTGCAACATTTTTACTTAATACCATGCTTTTCGTATATTTATTGATATACTAGAAGCCTGGTGCACAAAAATTTGTGGGGGCGGGGGTCTCTCAGCCTGGCCTATGCCCTCTTGCAGTTCCATCCCCTGGAACCCCTCAGGGGATGTCCACTTGCTGGCTTAGGCCCGCTCCCTGGGGGATTGGGCCTAAGCTGGCAGTCAGACATCAATCTGGCAGCCCAGGGGCCCTCAGGGGATGTCCACTTGCCAGTGGGGAGCTGGCCTAAGCTGCAGTCTGACATCCTTAACACTGTTGAGGAGGTGGGAGAGGTTCCCGCCATCACTGCTGTACTGACAAGCTATTATACTGGCTTGTGGCTGAGCAGAGCTCCCCCTTGGGAGTGCACTGACCACCAGGGGGCAGTTTCTGCATTGAATGTCTGCTCCCTGGTGGCCAGTGTGTGTCATAGTGACCAGTCATTCCCAGTCAGTCTGCTGTTAGGATCAATTTGCATATTAACCTTTTATTATATAGGACAGAGGCCTGGTGCACAGGTGGGGGTTGGCTGGTTTGCCCTAAAGGGTGTCCTGCTGGGGTGCCTGGCCAGCCTGGGTGAGGGGCTGATGGCTGTTTGCAGGCTGGTAAAACTCCCTAGGAGGGCCTTTATCCCATGGGAGTATGGCCAGGCTGGGTGAGGGGCTGAGGGTCATTATTAGACTGGCCATGGCCGCCGGCTGGAAGCAGGTATCTGGGATTTATTTAACTTCTATAATTGAAACTTTGTTGCCTTGAGAAGAGCTCAGGGCCTGCAGGGCAGGTGGGAATCTTGGCTTCCTCCATCGCCAGGGCAACGCAAGCCACAAGCCTCCTGCTGCACTATAGCTCCCTGGCTGCCACCATCTTTGTGACAGATTGTGGGTTAATTTGCATATTACTCTTTTGCTTGGGCAGAAGAACCCCAAGCCCCTCCAATCTCTGGCTTCACAGAGCCCAGGCCTCTATGATCACCAGCTCTGATCCTGCCCCCTGCCATCGCTGGCTCTGCCCTTGCCCCACTGCAGCCTCTGGCCAAGGCTACAGGCTTGGACAGGAGACCCCCAGACTCCTGCTTTGCCAGATCCACCAGTGCCCAGACCCCTGCAATCACAGGCTCTGCCCTTGCCCCTCTGATTGCTGGCTCTGCAGAGCTTAGGCCCCTGCAATCTCCAGCCTTGCTCCTGCCCAGGCCTGAGGCCTCTGGCCCAGGCCTTAAGCCTGGGTAGGGCACCCTCATACCCCTCCAATCACAGGCTCTGCCCCTGCCTCCTCCGATCACCAGCTCCGGCCCTTGCCCATGCCTGAGGCCTCTGGAGAAGGCCTCTGGCTTGGGCAGGGGATCCCTGGCCACCTCTGATCACCTATTTCACCCCTTGGGGCTCCCCACCTCCCCCACCACCTGCCTGGCTGACAGGCCTGACCACTTCAGTGGCGGGGCTGAGCCAGACTAGGCGCCGCCATCTTGTGGCTGTGGGGGAGGCCATCTTTCTGATGGAGTGATGCCTAATTTGCATATTATTCTTTTATAAGATAGGATTTAAAAATTAGAAAACATGATTCATATTTAAGGAAATCTCCTCACATTCTCATCTAGTCTGGTAGACTCCACTGATTGTTCTAGGTCATCTTCTTCCATTTCACTTAGCTCCTCCTGCTCTCTGCTGGCACTTTGCCTTCCTCTCCCTTGTGAGGAAATTTTCTTAGATAAGATGGTACTTTGCCTGCTCTCAGCTCAGTACATCCTGGGAATTCAGTGCAACATCTTGGTATTCTATTGCTAGGCAGCATTTCCTTGTGTTAAATGCTCAGCTCCTGGGACAGTATGTGCATAAACTTTGCCATTTGTCAATATTTGTTTAGGGCAATAAAATAATTCTCTCCTCCCAATGTTCTCATTTTTCACTGACTTTAATTCTGCCCTCAGATGTTGTGAAAAATTCAGCCCATAGTTTTTCCAGAGCTTAAAGACACACTAAGACCTCCTAAGACCATAATTTGTATCAAGGGAAGGTGCTGCAGGTTTTTTGTTTTTTCCTCACAGAGGAGCCCAGCTCTCCCTGGGAACTCATGATCGTGAAATCATGATCCTCATCTCAGGCCTCTCCACCTTATTGGTCCTGGGATCAGGCAGGCGTTGCGTCAGAAGAGATCAGATCCTTGGCTTATTCTTGCACCTCCCTGGGAATTCTAGAAAATCTAGGGCTTTTCATTACAGGCTCTTCCTGTTTCCAAGTCTGAGCTACCACTTTTCTCAGAAGAAATCTATGTTCACTTCTCTAATCTAGAATGCTACACATTCCAGAAGTCTTAAAATGAAGAGTCTTTAACAGCAAAATCTGATCTAATGAGCCCGGTCGGTGTGACTCAGGGGTTGAGCATCAACCTGTGAACTAGGAGATCTCGGTTTGATTCTCAGTGCGGGCACATGCCTGGGTTGCAACTCGATCCCCAGTCAGCCAATCAATGATTCTCAATATTAAGGTTTCTCTCTCTCTCTCCCTCTCCCTTCCTCTTTGAAATCATTAAAAGCCTTAAAAGAAAGCCTATACAGTGAGAATATGCCTAGGACTCAGTGTAGAAGGATGTATGTGTCTGAGGATAGAGCAACTCCCCAATCTCTCTCCCTGTGGTTTCATGCAGTGGAAAATATATGCATTGTACTTACTGCCTTTGTAAAATTTGAAATTTCTTAACATGCCTGACCCATTTGACATTTGCTTCTGTATTGAATGGTTCCAAATTTTGTTGGTCTTTATGGTGTTTGGCTCTGAGCTATGGCTTCTTCTTTTCAATTACCCTCCTCAACCACAGTTGATGAGAGAGTATCTGCTATCCTGGCTGCAAGACTGACTTTTAATTGACCTTTGTTACTCAAAGCATTCATTTGTATTTTTATGCTTACCGCTCAGAGTTTAGAAAGAGATTTCAAATTATGAGACGCCTCAGTGCATGAACTTCTCTCTATTATGTTCACTTCCTGCTCACAAACTGCCATGACTGCCTCCGCTCCTCGACGCTACCTCCAAGTTGTGATAACGTTGCCTTTACCACCTTCCACTCAACCCCAGACCGGCGGCACATGTTTTGGGTTTTCATTCATGGGTGCACTTTTCTTTCTGTACTAGTTCTTGCATCCGCAGAGAGACACCTGGCTATTTCTCATTCCCAGTCACACAATGTCTCCATCACAGGTTGTCAGGGGAGCTGGGCTTGTTGTTGACACTCAGGCTGAAGGCACATCTACCGTCATGAAGATGACTAGTGGCCGTGCCAAGAGAACAAGGGGACATTCACCAGTGGGTGAGTAAATTGTCTAGACAGTTCCTAACGTATGAGCCTGGATTTGGAATATAGCCCCACCAAAGCTCAAGGAAGGAAAGAAGTACAATGAAACATTTCCCCGGAAAGAGAGAAACCAAAAATAGTAGATGAAAAGCATTAATGAGTGCCTCAGAGCGCAAGCCACATATATCCTACTGATTCTGAAAGACAGAAAACTGATAAGAAAGAAATATTACATAATAAACTCATACTTTATTAGATACGTGTTGTAAAATATGATGATAAAGACAATATGATAGAATATACTCCTTATTTTTAATCATTAGATAACAGTTCTTACAATAAAATCTGAGTGAGCAGCAAGGTGAAATGTGTGTAATTTCTGCTAATGGTGTGGCTGGATGCTGAGCAACATCTGTTGTTTACAAGTTTCAGCTACCCATTGCATCACTTGTAAATTCTCACACAGATTACAGACTTTATTATTAAGATTCAGGAGGATAAATAATTTAGCTGAATAAGTTAATCGTATCTTAATTAAAAATTGTATTATTCTAAGCAAAATAAGTCAGACAGAAAAAGTTAAGAACCATATGATTTCAATCATTTGTGGAATATAAAACTAAAACCAACCCTTTAATAAACAAGAAAACAAACACTGATAGACACACACAGCAGTATGGTGCTAGCAGTATGGTGGTTACCAGAGGAAAGGGAGTGGGAATAGTAAAGGGTAAAGTGGGTCAAATATACGGTGACAGAAGAAGATTTGACTTTGGGTGGTGAGCACACAATGCAATAAATAGATCATGTATTATAGAAATGTCCACTTGCAGCCTACATAATCTTACTAACCAATGTTATCCCAATAAATTTAACTAAATTTTTAAAGAAGATTAATAGCTAGTGGGAAAAGGGAGAAATATTTTTGTTAAAATAAATCTGGAGTTATACTCATGACTGGATTTTAAGTTCAAACAATTACTACTTAAAAATGAAAAGTATCATGAATATTGAAATATGTATATATTAGAGGCCCGGTGCACAGATTTGTGTATTGGTAGGGTCCCTCAGCCTGGCCTGTGCCCACTCCCAATCCAGGACCATAATCCAGGATTGGGCCAAAACCAGCAGCCTGACATCCCCCGAGGGATGTAGCAATGTGCAAAGCAGCAGGTGGCCAGGGAGGAGCCCAAGCTGGGGCCGGGTGCTGCTCCCACTCATCCCCGCCCTGCTGTGCCTACAGCTGTGCTCACCAGCCTTGAGCCTGGCTTCTGGCTGTGGGAGCACACTGACCACCAGGGGTTAGCTCCTGTGTTGAGTGTCTGCCTCCCAGCGGTCAGTGCATGTCATAGCAAACTGGTTGACATGTCTTTTGGTCCTTCAGTCCCTTAGGCTTTTATATATCCACTAGAGGCCCGGGGCACAAAAATTTGTGCACTAGGGGGGTTCCTCAGCCAGGCCTGTGCCCTCTTGCAGTCTGGGACCCCTTGGAGGATGTCCACCTGCTGGATTAGGCCTGCTCCCGGGGGATTGAGCCTAAACTGGCAATCAGACATCCCTCTGGCAGCCTGGGAGCCCTCAGCGGATGTCTACTTGCCAGTGGGGAGCAGGCCTAAGCTGCAGCCGGACATCTTTAGCACTGCTAAGGAGGCAGGAGAGGCTCCCATCACCACTGCTGTACTGGCTTGTGGCTGAGCAGAGCTTCCCCTGTGGGAGTGCACTGACCACCAGGGGGCAGCTCCTGCATTGAGTGCCTGCTCCCTGATGGTCAGTGTGTGTCATAGTGAACAGTCATTCCCAGTGGTTTTGCTGTCAGGGTCAATTTGCTTATTACCCTTTTATTATATAGGATAGAGGCCTGGTGCATGGGTGGGTGCCCTTAAGGGTGTCCCAGATCAGGGTGGAGGTCCTGCTAGGGTGCCTGGCCAACATGGGTGAGTGGCTGATGGATGTTTTCAGGCTGGCCACAGCCCCTTCAGCGTGGGGGTTCCTACTGGGGTTCCTGGCCATCCTGGGTGCAGGGCTGAGGGCCATTTTCAGGCTTGTCAAGCCCCCCAGCAGGGACCCTCACCCCATGAGGGTGTGGTCATCCTGGATGATGGGTTGATGGCTGTTTGCATGCTGGCCACAGCCCCCAGCCACTCAAGCTCCCAGTGAAGCTGGCTGGAAGCAGGTATCTGGGGTTTATTTATCTTCTATAATTGAAACTTTATTGCCTTGAGTGGAGGCAACAGCCTGCCTAGGCAGGCAGCTTCCTCCATCACTGGAGCAAGGAAACCTCCTGTTTGCCCGAGCTCTGTGGTTTTTGGCTGCCATCTTGGTTGGGTTGATTTGCATATAGTCACTCTGATTGGCTGGTGGGCATGGCTTGGGATGTAGCAGAGTGGTGCAATTAGCATATTACTCTTTTATTAGATTAGATATAGATTTCCTCTGGAACCTATCCTTCTATTTATTCCATTATTTCAAATTCCTTTAGTGCCTTCTGTGTTTACTGTATGATGACTGGTGTGGAAATAATATAACATTCTTTTAAAATTATATTTTTATTGTAAATTAAGTCTTAAATAAAGTCTTAAATAACTAACCTTCTCAGAACTTACATTGAAGCAAACTTTGAACCTACTGCATTGGCTATCCAGTTAAATAATTAAACAAAAAAGTTTCAAACTTCAACCAGCAACACATTAAATGAATAAACTGAAGCATTTTCATGGTTCTTACAATGTAAATTTCCTCATGAAAAGAAAAATCAAAAGTCTTTATTATTTTCTGAAAAATATTTCCATTTGTTCTTAGCATTTTTCTAGCTTTTCTCGGATCAGTTATAATTGCTTCCTCCTGAATGCTTATGCATAATATAATCCACAATCCAATATCAACACGAGTTTCTAGAAATGGCATAATATATGAGAACAAATTCTCTCTTTAGAATCAATAATGTTGTAAAGCATATTGTTTTTTTAATCAAAGATACATTTATAAAATACTTTTCTAAAAATCTTGGAAAGAATGTAATCAAAATTATAAACATATAATCACATTCCATTATTCTAGTTATGCAACAAGAACATTTCACTGATAACTATATTTAAAATTGATTGCATAGTAATTTAGAACTATTAATAGATGTGCTACTTTTCTCTCAGTTGTTTTCCAAAGATTAATTTCCATAAGTTAACACATTTATTTGCCAATAGAATGGCATACCCAGTATGATGAACATGTCATACAACCTTCTGAAATCCTTCAGTTACTTCCCAAATCATCTTCACCTGAGCTACAAATCTCTACACAATTTGAGCCTTACTTCATTATCCAGGTTGCCTTGTACCTGTTATGTGCTCTCTTAAAGAGACAATTTTACTAACTTTTATTCATTTCATACTCTTTTGCATGATTACCAAGTACAAGAGGGTTAGCATTTGCTCTTTTCTCTGTCTCTGACCCTCTTTGCCTACTTACATTTTAGCAATTTGCTGTTTTTGCATTTATTCATTCCCAGTTCTTTGCATGACATCTCAGAAGTCTAGTTATATTTAGAAGTCTAGTTATATTTAGTCTATGTGTCTTCAGGAGGCTGCATCCAACTCCACAGAAGAAGCATGTGTACACAAAGTGACTGTCATGATCACTGCATCCCTCTAACCCCACAAAGATTGTTGCGGGGATGGAAGCATGACTCAAGTTGGTCCATTTAGAATGATTTCCAGAAATATTATGAATGTGCCTAGGATTCAGAACAATGATAATGACACTCAAGATGCAGGGGTCCACCTAGTCAGTTTGGCTCTACCAAAGGATCCTGGGTTTGATTCCTGTCAAGGGCATATAACTCGGTTGCAAGCTCTTCCCTGGTCCAGGCCTTGGTTGGGGCTCATGAAGGAGGCAACCAAGCAATATGTTTCTCTCACATCAATATTTCTCTCTGTCTTTCCCTCTCTCTCTCTAAAAAAAAAAAAAAAAAAAAAAAAAAAAAAAAAAAAAAAAAAAAAAAAGCAATGGAAAAAATAACCTCTGGTGAGGATTACAAAAAAGAGAGCTGCAGGGGGTCTATGGAAGCAAAAGAGCCTCCTTGGGAAGGAAGCCAACATGGAAAAGAGCAGGTAGAAGCAATGGAGATTTTTAGACCCAATGACCTTGTTTGGGCCCCCGATCCATGCATTCTGACCCTGACACATTGTTCTCACCACTTAACTCTAGTGCCACATGCTAGGGAATTAATATATTTGAATTGATTTATCAAATAAGCATCAAAATTACTAAAATGTTTATGCATATATACTGTGTTTTGTATGAACAGTCACCACAGTCTGAATTATTTATCAGTTCACTCATTCATCAACAAAATTTTACTAAGGAGCTACTGTGTGCTCAGCAATTAGCATGTCTTTGTGATGCAGTGATGAGCCACACCATCACAATTTATTCTATCAAAATGGCCTTACAATGTAGTTAAGAAAGACAGAAGGGCAAGCAATTGGAAGTGCTGTGAAGAAATACAACATGAGTTACCAGTGTGGCTCAATGGTTGAGTGTCAACCCATGAACCAAGAGGTCACTGGTTCGATATCTGGTCAGAGCACATGTCTGGGTTGTGGGCTTGATTCCCAGTGGGAGGAGCGCAGGATCAAAGATATTTCTTTCTTATGGATGTTTCTCTCTCTCTCTTTCTTCTTCTTTCTCTAAAAATCAATAAAACATTTGGGAAAAAAAGAAATACAGAATGACATGGAGGGAATATTAGTCTGATCTGTGGACTGAAAATACAGTGGAGGTAAGAAGACCTTCCCTGAAGAAGAGGCACTGAAAACTAAGATCTGAAGATGAAAGGATTGAGAAGAGGTAGGGTGGGTCTTTCATGAGTTTCCTGAGTGAAGTCCAAGAGAAAAGATGGCTACAGAGGAGAAAAACAGAGATAGTGAAAATGGCAGGTGGAACATTTGCAGAAATTATTCTGAACTTCAGCCTAAATGAAAAATAATTTTGTAAAGTAGTTCAAGTATAAAATAACTTTTGAATAGAATGAGCCAAGTGGACAATAATGAGACATGTTATAAGAGTTCTGTCAGAAAATCATATTTGAGTTATTTGGATTTTACTGATGGCTTATTACAATCGTTTAGCACACAGATGACATTTCAGTAATCCTATATAATAAAAGAGAAACATGTAAATTGATCATCCCTCCACTACACTCACCAGCCAATCAGGAGTGAGTATGCAAATTAACCTGACAAAGATGGAGGGTTAATTTGCATACACAGGCGCCAGGTGGAGAGCAGAGCAGGAGAGCTGGCAGAGAGTGGAGCGGCTTGGGGAACTTAGCTCCCCAAGCCACCAGATGGGGAGCGGAGAGGAATAGCTGGCAGCTGGGAGGACTTTGCAGAGTGGGAGGCTGTGGGACAGAGCAGAAAGGGAAAATGAAGAGCATGGGGAACACCAGGAATTCTGGGAATCGTAGTTCTAGTGGCAGACAGATAACCTAGATACTAAAGTAGCAGTTCTCAACCTGTGGGTCGTGATTTTTTGGGGGGTTGAACTACCTTTCACAAGGGTCGCCTAAATACATCCTACATATCAGATATTTACATTATGATTCATAATGGTAGCAAAATTACAGTTATGAAGTAGCAACGAAAATAATTTTATGGTTGAGGGTCACCACAACATGAAGAACTATATTAAAGTGTCATGGCATTAGGAAGGTTGATAACCACTGCTCTAGAGTAAAGTGAGCCTGGAGCAAGATACTGTTGCAGTGGGGGATGGAAGGAAAGCAAAGGTGAGAGACATAAGTAGAATCAGAGTGTCTAGGAAAAATTAAAGGAAAGATATCCTAAAATTTCCAGGAAATCTCCACCAATGAAGCAAAGGGGGAAAAAAAAGTCTCTATTATTCTGTGAGCAACAAACCAAACTGGGTTGGGGGTCTCAGACAATTCGCTCATATGATTGCAAAGACAGACAGAAACTTCTGGATTGGAGAGGGCTCCCCTGAGGGCTCCCAGATTGGAGAGGGCGCAGGTCAGGCTGAGGGACCCCCACCCCCACCTCTCCTACCCCACCCCAATGCACAAATCTTCATGCACCGGGTCCCTAGTGTTAACATAATAAATGATTCTGCAGAATTTATTTTACAAAAAATATATTTAGTAATGGAATGTTAGACATATTTGGCATTTCATAAGATATATGGAATTTAAAAAATAGAGAAATAAATATTCCCATATTTCAAAGCCAAACATCCAGTTTCCATTTATTACAAGAAGAGAGACTAACATATAATTTGCATGTAAGGAGTTATGAAGAGATGATAATTTGCCCTAGCCGGCTTGGCTCAGTGGATAGAGCATTGGCCTGTGGACTGAAAGGTTCCGGGTTCAATTCTGGTCAAGGGCACATGGCCAGGTTGTGGGCTTGATCTCCACTGTGGGACATGCAGGAGGCAGCCAGTCAATGATTCTCTCTCATCATTGATGTTTCTGTCTCTCTCTTCCTCTCTGAAATCAATAAAAAAATATTTTTAAAAAGGGAACATGAAAGTGAGACCCATTTCTTTCCTTAAGACCTGTACCTTTTTTTTCTTTCTCTTAAGCTCCAAGGGCCTTGCTTTTGCCTCTGTAACTTGTTTCCTGAGTCCATGCAGCCCAGCTGGCTCACTTCTTCTGTGGCTCACTTCTACCTCTGTAAGTTTGTTTGTATTTGTTGGGGGGAGGGTGGAATATTGTGAAGGACAGAGATCCTAGGAGCAAAATTAATGGAAAGTTCAAATACATGATGAGAAGAGGAGCAAAAAGAAAGGTCTCAGAAAATAGAGAAATGTATTTTTAGAAGAATCATTGGAGACAACAGAGAGCCCTAGAATCATGAAACTAGAAAATTTAACCTGGTCCATCCCCAATAAATTACATAAATAGATAAATATACAGAATATCCATCATGTTCAAACATGAGATGTGGGTAAGTTTCACACCCATAGATCAAAAAAGAAAAAAGAGATTAATTAGCTGAATGACATCCTAATGGATATGAAGACAATAGGAAGACATGGTCACACAACACAAAAACAAAAACATATTTCAAAATAAACTAACAGAAATCAAGAAGACAATCAAATATGTGAAAGAGTAGTGTAATCAGAATTAAAAAAACTCTGTTATGAATTATTAGGCAAAATAGTGAAACACAAAGAAGAAGCTGACAAAGGGAAAGAATTCAAATTTAGTAGAAAATATTTAGAAAGAAGAAAAAATGATTGTGGGAAAAACTTTAAACTGAGAGTAACACAAGAGTGAATAGAGGTCAAAGAGATTTGAGAGAAAACAGGATATAGAAGATAGCCACAGAAAAATTCAATGATGGGAGCAAAACAGAAGAAAGCTTAAGCAAAGAAAAAAAGCAAATGCTAACATTTATAATTAAAATAACCCTGTTAAATTTAAAAATATAGTTGAACCTACATATTTAAAATGAATACTTACTATGCATTTAGGAAAATCATGCCATAATAGGAAGAATTTACATATGTTCTTATAAAACTATGAAACTTAAAAAAAATTAAAATACCATTGGGCATCCAGACAAAATTACTTATGAGGGAGAGACAATCATGTGGGTAATGAGGTGTTCCATGTGCAAGCACAGAAGGAGAAATGTAAAGGTGGGTACATAAACCATGAAACACCTCCTACCTTGTAACTCTTAGGAATTACACTTCTGGAGACATTCATAACGTATTAATATATATTTTTCTGCAAGATTAATGCTGTAATTTTAACCTAGATCAAAGTACACATACAATGATTTTTATTTTTTTATAAATTAGAACTATTCTAATTTTATATCTGAATCATTCAGTATATCTCCCAGCTATAATATTCTAGCAAAATAAAAACTTTTTTTTTTTAGATTATCTATCTCTAAAATACTCATAACATGTCATGATAGCATTGGGAGTTGTAATTATTACATCTTCAATGCCCTGAAATACACTCTAGAAATAATGGTGCTTAATTACAAGGCCTCATGATACTAATTAATGTGTAATTGATATGAAATCACTTTTTCTCTAAAGGACCTTCAGGATGTGAAAGAAGAAATGGAGCTAAATAGTCTTAATACTAATCTGTTTACTATTCTAAGGTTGTCATTTCTGCATGAGGCAATAACAATGCCTGAAGTCCGCAAACATGCCGCGCCTGCCTCATCCTATCATTCACATCCCATCAACTTTCAACAGTCGATATATCCATACTTCTTTTTTAAAACTAAAAGGTGAAAAACAGAAAGCTACGTTAATTATTTCTGAAAACTTGAATAGCTAAGTTATTAGGAATAAATTTTATTAGGGAAATTCTACAAATAGGATGGAATATTGGATTTTTATTCTGAAAAATGTCCATCCTAGGATGATGAGTAGTCAATAAGACAAAGTATTCCAAACCTATATAGCCACTTAATGTTATTTTTTAAAGATCAGAGAGAAAATAGTCTTCATTAAAATGGCTTTGGTGAGTACTATTATTATGAGGACTACACAAGGCCAGTAAAATGTGAGATAATTAACATGGGAGGCTATTCAATAGAACTTCTACAATAAAAATAATATGTTTGTTTCTATCCAATAAAAGAAGAACATAGGAAAGGAGCTTTTGTGGGTGTCCATAGAGAAAATTATACAAAAGGATTCAGCTTTACGAAAACCCAACAGCAAATGAAATCATGTACGTGAAAGTGATTTGTCATCTAAAGAATGTACACCCAATGTAGATATTTGAAGTAGCATAAAGATACGGGTTCTCCTTTCAAATGATACTGTGTCTTAAGCCTCTTCAGATAATAAAATATGTTAAATACTCTTCAACTTGATACCAATATAAACCTTACATTTCTTGCTAAGTAGAAATAAGTAAACTAAATAAGAATGTATAGATTTGTCAAAGTGGTTCAGGATCAGAATTTAAAATATCTTATAGTTCTAAAATATAAGTTTGGCTGCTTTTCTGTCCATCATTAAGTGATACAAAACAAAGCACAAGAAATATTACAATAAAGTGAAAGTGAAACATCAAGATAACTAAGCAGTCTCTACTATTACTTTGACCAAATGAAATATACTCGATATATATGTATATACATAAACATATATATCATACATACATACTGCATATATATCATATGTACATATATATCACAGTTGATATATATTTGATTCTTAAATCAACTTTGCCCTTATTTTTATATAATATGAAGAATATTATATAAGTACATACACCTTACCAAGCCAGACTGAAGCATAATTTATCAAAAAGCATAAAATTTTCTAAATCATAAATCAACTTAAAGCTGAATGAAAGAACATTACAAAAATAATGTTTGTAGCACAGTTCATTCAAATAAATGGAGCTGAATCAAAAACATTTAAGAGCAAAAACATGCCACAATGCTTTATAAGTTTATCATAGAAATGTTCAGGATTTTTTTTTAATTGGAGTTCTGTCTAAGTGCCTCTGATAAACTATCTTTACAAGTTTGCCCTCAGCTGCGTTCACCAATTTCATTCTATGATTTATATGGTAACTAAAGGGTTATTCTCAGGGTTCCTCAATCCATGCTTAGAAATTTTCTTGAAACAAGAAAACCAGATATGTGGAGAAATCAAAAGTGTTAATTTTCATTGACAGATGTGTAGCTTTTAGCCACTCTTTTCCACTTGTTAAATGTTAAATATTTAAAGGAAAATATAAAAGGGAACTCTATTTTTAGAGAATCTAAATGTAAGAGATAAGGACAGCACAAATGATGATGGGGTGGGAAGTCATTTTATAGAATTTGAGAAAAACAAAGACAAAACGAGAGATAAAAATATACTATATTATATTTGTTATATTGACTTTGCTAAAAGTAAAATTGTTTAATGGCTCTATACCCTAAACAAACAGACAAACAAACAAATATGCTCTTGGCTATACCTTCATTTAGGGACTATCATAAAAATACAGATTAGTTCATAGACTCTAACTGTGATATATCAACTCAATTTAAAGGCTGGAGATGAATATAATACAATTCATAGCATTACTGTTTAATTATAACACTTTTGGGGGGAAAAACAACATGAAAGGCTGTTTCAAATTACTGAAATACAGTGAAGCAGGTTGAAAGAGGCCATATACCACAGTCCTTAACAACACTGTATATTTTATCTGCCTTCAATAACCTTTGTTTCCATTAAACTAATTTAATAGCTGATTGTGACCAAATTCCCAGCATATCCTATATAATAAAACCTTAATATGTAAATCAACTGAATGGCAGAACCACTGGTTGCTATGATGCCCACTGACCACCAGGGGGCAGACGCTCAATGCAGGAGCTGCCCCTGACCAGTCCTGTGTTGAGCATCTGCCCCCTGAGAGGGAAGTGATTGTGGCGGTGATCAGTGGTGGAAGGGCGGGGGGGAGGGGGGGGCTGGCCAGCAGGTGGTGCTAAGCTGCCAGCCAAGCTGGTTGCCAGCAGGGGCCCCCCAATTGCCCTGCCCACTGGTCACCCCAAAGATAGCCCTGATCACCAGCCAGGTCTAGGGACCCTACCCTATATGTTGGGAACAGTCTCTTAGATTTAAAAATTAAAAACTGGCAAAGCTACTCTAACATAGAAAAAACAGGATGAGCCCTAACTGGTTTGGCTCAGTGGATAGAGCGAGCATCGACCTGCAGACTGAAGGGTCCCTGGTTTGATTCCAGTCAAGGGCATGTACCTTGGTTGCGGGCATGTCCCCAGTGCGGGGTGTGCAAGAGGCAGCTGATAGATGTTTCTCTCTTATCAATGTTTCTAACTCTCTATCTCTCTCCCTTCCTCTCTATAAAAAATCAAAAAATATATATATATACTAGGGGCCTGGTGCACAAAAATTTGTGCACTTGGGGGGGTCCCTTAGCCCTGCCTGTGCCCTCTCACAGTCTGGGACTCCTCGGGTGATGTCCACTTCCTGATGTGCCTGGCCAGCCTGGGTGAGGGGCTGATGGCTGTTTGCAGGCTGGCCAAGCCTCCCCAGTGGGAACCCTCATCCTATGGGGGTGTGGCCAGCCTGGGTGAGGAGCTGAGGGCCGTTTTCAGGCTGCTCACAGCTCCCATTGACCCAAGGTCCCAGCAAGGCTGGCTGGAATCAGGTTTCTGGGGTTTATCTATCTTCTATAATTGAAACTTTGTTGCCTTGAGCAGAGGCCTAGGCAGGCAACAGAAACCTCCTATTTGCTTCAGCTCTGTGACTTCTATAATTGCACCATTGTTGCTTGAGCAGAGGTCCGCCGTCCTAGTCAGGCAGTTGCAATGGAAGCCTCCTGGTTGTTCCAGCTCCATGGCTGCTGGCAGCCATCTTGGCTGGGTTAATTTGCATACAGCCACACTGATTGGCTGGTGGGCATGGCTTGGCTGGTGGGCTGGCTTTGGTGTCTCAGAGTGATGGTCAATTTGCATATTACTATTTTATTAGATTAGATATGAAAAAACAGGATGATCCAGCAATGGCATGCATAGACTCTGGCTTACACATTTTGTGGCCAGCCCTGATTCTGACACATAACTGTGTGACAAAGGCCATTACTTAATTTCTCTCTGCTTCAGTTTTTACACCCATTAGATAGGGAATATGGTACTATTGCCTTAGAAGTATCATGTTATGTACTACTTTTTATAATCAGGGCAAAAAAATGTAGCTACCCAACTGCCCATACAACAGTAAGACATCTTTCACCTATATGAAAGGTATGGTCACTGGTGCACTCAATGTCCCTGATTGCCAGAGGGATGTCTGACTGCCAGTTTAGGCCCAACATCCTCTAAGGGGTCCCAGCTTGGGAGAGGATGCAGGCCGGTCTGAGGGACCCTCCCACTTCATGCACTAATATCAGGCCTCTAATATATATATATATATATATATAGTGTGTGTGTGTGTGTGTGTGTATTGTTGTTGTTGTTGTTGTTGTTGTTGTTGTTGTTGTTGTTGTGAAAAAGACTCTGAGAGGTTGGGCTTCAGGGAAAAAAATCCAGAAGCTGTGATTGGATGTGGGCAACCACTCCATGCTAAGACAGGGTTGTGGAACTTGGAACTTGAAGCTTTTGGAACTTGGAAACTTTGATCATGCAGGCAGCATCAAAGCCCGAGGAGCCAGGGTGAGTACCTGCACAGCACTGGACACCAAAGCAATGCCCTGCATAGGGCAATTTTATTCACACTGTAATGAAATCCTGGTTTGAGAACATCATGCTGGAGACATAATTTTTGTAGGTCACAATTCAGAGAGGCAAATGTGAAGTCAAATCATTTAATTAGTTATTCACTTCCATATATTAAAAAATCAAGCCACTTCCTAAGCCATGGGGATACCAGAAAGGAATGTTGTTGACCCCCCTATCATCTGTAATAATATTTTTTGAGATTTCAGTGGATCTAAGGGAAATGATTCTCTGCAGAAATGAAGTCCTATTACCCCAGTGGTCATGAGTGTCATCAGCCAAGAGCCCTTAATTATTTCTCCTCTTGGAGTTGCCTCATTGGCAGTTGGTGTCCAGGGTCTGCCTAGCCATATGCTATATATAGTGCTTCCCTGAAAGTATTAGTCTAGTTTCCCAGGTGACTAGTTTCCGGATGTTAGCTCCATCATAGGCCATTTTGAATGGCCATTTAGGCTCACACTGCCTGTGAGATCAGCTGGAGTATGGTTGTCACTACTGGGCAGCCCAGTCTCTCCCAGGATCCTCTCTGGTTCCCTTACTTTCCCAGACAATTCTCTGCCCACTACCTAATATCTATCTCAGGCACTGCTTCTCAGAGGACCCTACTCATCATAAACCCAGTTCATCTATAGCAATAGATGCTCTTCATGACTAGCCACCCTCCCCGTGTATTTTGTCCTCACTACCTAGTTTGCTTCCTTTGACTTATCTTTTTTAGACAAATAGACCAGTGACAGTCCTGGTAGCTAAACAAATGAGCATCATGACTCTCCCATGTATTCAGAACACAAACTCTAAGCAACTGCAAAGTCACGTGCAACCATGGGAAAGAGTCCAGGTCCTAGATTCAAACTGCGTGGGTGGCAATTCTCACAAAGCCTGGACAGGGGTGTGAAAGCCTTCCATTAAATATGGGGAGATGTGTTGAATACATAGGACATGGGAAATGCTAATTAGGGCGACCAATTGTCCCAGCTTAAAACATCTCCATTTTCAGCATTGGAACGATCCATGATTAGGAAACTTCTCACTCACTGGCAAATTGGGACAGTTGGTTATACTATTGCCAACACACACTAGCCATCATTACTAAGTATATAAAATCCAAACCACTGACTGAAAATTCTGTTGCTTGCTGTAACTCCCACTAAAGGTAGCTTACAATATATTTTAAAAGCTCATGTGATAGTTCATACAAGACATTATTTTAAAAATATGAGTTTTCTCATGATCTCCTGTTTTCATTTATTATTCTTGAACTGGAGGCATAACTTTTAAAATTCCAATTGTGCACATTTTAAATGGTGATGATATGGGATAATACCCCAGACTCCCTGACTTTTGATGCTCAGGTCCACCAGCCATCATCCCATTAAGAAAATTTTCCACTACAGCTTTCACCCACACTGGGCATATATCTCTTCAAAGACACTGACAAAATGTGAAAACCCATATCCAGGGAGCAATACATCTGTGTATGAAGTTTTATATATTTATAATACTGAATGCAAATGAAAAATCATCCTCCTCAGAGAAAATAAATCATAGCCTTCTCCCAAAAATTTCACTTTTTGAAGTGGTTTTATTTTACATACAAATTCATTTGATAATTACTCTTAGGAATGTTTCTCACTTTATACCTTTGGCAAACTCTCATCTTTACTTCTCAACAGTTTACTCTAGCTTCTCTGAAGCATTTAAACCCACTGTCTCTCTCTTTTGAATTTTAAATAATTCTAAAATATTTGTGCTATCCTGTTGCATTTTACTGGTTGTTGTCATTGTTGTAAGCTATGGCAGAACCTTTGTCTTGTGTGGATAAGGTAAAATTAAGTTTTAGATGGCTCAAAAGATCTGCATTAATGAATTTTTCCATTCTCTAAATAATAATGGGAGGTAGCAATTCTCAGGGCAGCTACCCAAAGTGTCACAGACTTAGATCTCAACTTTCTATTTTACCAGCTGTACAAAGTATTAATAACTATACTCATATGCCATAATCTATAATAATAAAAGCATAATATGCTAATTAGACCAGACAGACAGACGTCCTTCTGGACAAAACTACATTGGCTGCAAAGGCTAAAGGCAGGTGGCCACGGTGACAGCCCCAGCAGCAGCAGCAGCAGTGGAGCTATGGGGGTAGCGCCTTCCCTTGATTGGCCTAGTCACCTCCGGCACAGGGAGTGGGGAGCGTGTCTAAGCTATCAGTAGGATATCCTAATAAAATTAATGTTAAATAAGAATTTTATTAATGAAGTAAACTACCTAAAATGCAGTTAAACAAGCTTTTCAAGATTAACATCATCAAAGATATGGTGAGAAGGAGAAACCAAGATGGCAGCATAGGTGAACATCAGAATTGTTGCTGGGCACAACTATTACAAAGCCACAACGAAAAGAAAAGATGGACACCACCCAGAGCCACAGGAAGGCTGGCTGAGTGGAAATTCTACAAATAGAAAGAGACTGAGACACAGAGTAGGTGTGGAAATAAAGTGCAGAGGTACGGAGGCGTGCGTGAAGGGGCTCACAGAAAGGGCTGGAAGCATTTCGTACTGGAGGGAAGCACAAGCTCCTGACGGCTCTGAACTCCAGTTCCAGGTGAGTTTCTGGGGACTCAGAATCATACGGGGAGGAGCTGGACTGTCGTGCACCGTCCAGCACTGGGAGGATCTCCAGAGCAGCTTGATACCCGGTGCCTCTTAGGGCAGGGCTGAGAATCGGCCATAGCTGGTTGCTCCACCCTGTAGGCTCCCCAAGACCCCACCCCACCCAAGCTCTAGGCAGAGGCTTTTGCATATAAAAGGCTGGGAAGCCACAGGAAGAAGCTAAAACAGCACCTCCTTGAAGATACAAGAGCCAACGTACTCAGCGGTCAGAGTGGGACCACCCAGTCTACAACTCCTCAGACTCATAAGGGACACACTCAGGGGGCAGACTTAGTGGGCACCAAAGCCCCACTGAAGCAAGTCTTGCCCCATAAGGGTGTCTCCAGCATAGAAGTTCTCCCACCATAGACACAGCTGATTAAAGCCACTCTGTCAATGCAGGGAAGCAGCTAAAATGCGGAGACATAGAAACAGATCACAAATGACAGAAATGGAGGAAAGTAAACGACTGGATATAGAGTTCAAAACCACAGTTACAAGGCTTTTCAAGAAAATTCTAGAGGCTGCCGATAAATTTAGTGAGACCCTTGAGCATATGAAAAAGGACCAGCTAGAAATTAAGCATACATTGACTGAAATAAAGAATAATATACAGCGATCCAACAGCAGATGAGAGGATCGCAAGAATCAAGTAAAAGATACGAAACATGAAGAAGCAAAACCCACCCAGCCAGAAAAGCCAAAAGAAAAAAGAATTCAAAAATATGAAGATAGTGTAAGGAGTCTCTGAGACAACTTCAAGCATACCAACATCAGAATTATAGGGGTTCCAGAAGAAGAAAGAGAGCAAGATATAGAAAACCTATTTGAAGAAATAATGACAGAAAACTTCCCCTACCTGGTGAAAGAAATGGACTTGCAAGTCCAGGAAGCACAGAGAACCCCAAACAAAAGGAATTCAAGGAGGACCACACCAAGACACATCATAATTAAAATGCCAAGGGCAAAAGACAAGGAGAAAATCTTAAAAACAGCAAGAGAAAAGCAGTCAGTTACCTACAAGGGGGCATCCATATGACTGTCAGCTGATTTCTCAACAGAAACTTAGCAAGCCAGAATGGAAGGGCAAGAAATATTCAAAACGATGAATAGCAAGAACCTACAAACAAGATTACTTTACCCAGCAAAGCTATCATTCAGAATTGGTCAGACAAAGAGCTTCACAGACAAGAAAAAGCTAAAAGAGTTCATCACCACCCAACCAGTATTATATGAAATGCTGAAAGGTATCCTTTGAGAAGAGAAAGAAGAAGAAAAAGTAAAGATAAAAATTATGAACAACAAATACATATCTATCAACAAGTGAACCTAAAAATCAAGTGAATAAAAAGACTAACAGAATAAACTGGTGAATAGAATAGTGTCAGGGGCATATAAAGGGAGTGGAATGACAATTCACAGGGGAAAGGGGCTTGGGGGTGTGGGAAGAGATTGGACAAAAATTGTACACCTATGGATGAGGACAGTGGGTCGGGGGATAAGGGCAGTGGATGGGGTGGGAACTGGGAGGAGGGGAGCTATGGGGGGAAAAGCGAAACAACTGTAATAATATGAACAATAAAGATAAAAAAGATATGGTGAGAGTATGTACTGTTAATATGATATAATAAGAATGGCACTTACCCTCTGTGTCTTCTTCCTCAAAACTCATAATCTCATGACAACAAAAATCCTTAGAACTCAAGTGATGTGAAGTCCAAACTAGTCTATGTAAAAAGACAGCATGGAGAATACCAGGTGAAGAGGCATTGAGGTCCCCAGTTCATTGCTAGTCTCAGCCACAATGTGTGTGAGTCAAGGAGCTTCCAAATGATTTCAGGTCCCTCCCTTTGTATCTTTTAACTGAGACTACAGAGATCACAAAACAGAGGGAAGATATCACCATTGTGCCTTTTTGAATTCCTGACATACAGAATTCACAACATAATTGCTAAATGTCAATGGAGTTTTGGGTTATTTCTTATTCACTTACTAGAGGCCTGGTGCACTAAATTCATGCACAGGTGTGTGTGTGTGTGTGTGTGTGTGTGTGTGTGTCCCTCAGCCAAGCCTGCACCCTCTCCAATCTGGGATCCCTCTTACAATCCAGGACTGCTGGCTCACAACCACTCCCCTATCTGCCTGCCTGATTGTCCCTGACTGCTTTTGCCTGCCAACCTAATCACCACCTAACCACTCCCCTGCCAGCCTGATCGACCCCTAACTGCTCCCTTGCCAGCCTCATTGCCCCTAACTGTCCTCCCCTGCAGGCCTGGTCAACTGCCTCCCCACAGGCCTGATTGCTCACAACTGCCCTCCCCTTCTGGCCATTCCCACAGGCCTGATTGCTCACAACTGCCCTCCCCTTCTAGTCATCTTGTGGCAGCCATCTTGTGTCCACATGGAAGCAGCCATCTCTGACTACACGGGGTGGCCATCTTGTGTGCTGGAGAGATGGTCAATTTGCATATTACTCTTTTATTAGATAGGATAGTATGGGGGAGTCTCAAAAATGTGTTGAATGCAACTGTGTTATTGTGTGCTGTTGAGTCATCTCTGACTCCTGGAGACCCTATGAATGGGTGATGTCCACAATGTGTTTTCCTCAACAGCCCTGCTCAGCTTCGGTAGACTCAGGCCTATGGCTTCTTTTACGTTGTCAATCCACGTCATATGTGGTCTTCCTCTTTTCCTGCTCCCTTCTTTTTTACCCAGCATTATGGTCTTTTCCAAATAATCCTTCCTTCTCACGAGAAAAATAAAACAGCTGTTTTCTCTTTAGAGTAAGTT
Organism: Murina feae; assembly: GCA_004026665.1. Lineage (NCBI taxonomy): Eukaryota > Metazoa > Chordata > Mammalia > Chiroptera > Vespertilionidae > Murina > Murina feae. The sequence continues at coordinate 17,335 of PVJC01006961.1, read as the reverse complement.
CATTCCCTTTAATTCAATAGCAAATCAGATCCACTTTTCTTCTCCTCCTCTCTGGCTATGGGAGCATTTGAGTTTTGCTTCCTTTAACCCAGGTTTTCAATGTGAGTGAAGAAACATCACAAAGTGTATTATGTGAATACCAATACACATTCCTTAAACCCTAAGATGCTAAAAAAAATCAAGCCTTGTGTCTTACATTAAAATTAGGAAGCGATTGTACTTCACTCTGCCAGCATTTAAAAAAAGACCCTGCAACCAGGAAGTTTTAAGCTAAAAGGTGTCAAGATTTCAAGTTTCCAATTTTTCTTAAGGAGAGTCCTTAATGTCAGATTCTTCAAATTTTCATCTTATTTCACTTATGGAATGGGAGGCATTAAAGTGTCATGAAAATAATATACCTGTGACATTTTTCTTATTAAAGTAATTTTCTCTTTGATTTCTCTAGGGTATAATAGATTTAATAAAATTAAGTATTCTATAAAGGGTTTTGTCCATTTGACTGTGCTTTATCTTCAAAACTGTTCCCTGATTTTAAATAATAATAACAATAAAAGCCACTAAGAATGGTCACTGTAAAATTATACCAGGGCATTGCCTACTATGGAACTGAGAATGTCATCATGTTTGGGGGCAAATTGGTCTGATTCCGTATGCCATGCCAGCATATTTAAAGGTCCACTTGATGATGGCTTTTTAGTGAATACCTGATATATATTGTTGCATTCAACATTCATTCAATTGCAGGTCCATAACATAATAAAGTTTTCCAAAAGCCAGGAGAGAGGAGTGAGTAAGACAGGTTCCCTTCTTTTAATGGCCTCTGGTGAGTAGTTAAGACTTTAAGTTAATAGTTTTATTTTAAGCTATTAAATATTTCACATTCTAACTTCTCATCTTTCAAGCTTTACCATTGACACTAATGAAGTGTTTTTACAGTGAACTTCACTACAGTTCCTTCAAAGACAAGTCAAAGGCTACAATTCTTTGATAAACCTCAAAGCTGATTCTTTGAACTTAAAAGTCAGTGACTTGGAAATTAAGTTTCTTGTATATACATTTTTAAATCCCCTAACTTTTTATTGCATATAGATTATTTTGAAATTTTATGTAACAAGTTGCCAGGTGAAAAATAAATAAATAAGTCAAACTTTATTCTTCACCGCAGTCAAAAACCAAAATGTAGATGTCACTTTCTGGGATTTCTATTTAAGTTTTAAAATTCCAATCAAAATCTAATCTATAAAAGAGTGATATGCAAATTAACCCTCACTCCATTACACCTAAGCCATGCCCAACAGCCAATTAGAGTGATGATATGCAAATCCAGCCAAGGTGGCGGAGCTAGAGCAAACAGGAGGCTTCAGTTGTACCAGCGATGGAGGAAATTGCCTGCCTAGGCTGGCTGTGGCTTCTACTCAAGGCAACAAAGTTTCAATTATAGAAGCCATAGAGTTGAAACAAACAGGAGGCTTCCTTGCCTCCCTAGGCAGACTGTGGCCTCTGCTCAAGGCAACAAAGTTTCAATTTTAAAAGGTAAATAAACCCCAGAAACCTGCTTCCAGCCAGCCTCGCTGGGACCTTGGGTCAATGGGAGCTGTGGCCAGTCTTCAAACAGCCCTCAGCCCCTCACCCAGGCTGATCAGGCACCCCAGTAGGGACCTGAACACTGAAGGGGCTGTAGGCAGCCTGAAAATGGCCCTCAGCCCATCACCCAGGCTGGCCACACCCCTATGGGGGGAGGGTCTCCATTGGGGGGTTTGGCCAGCCTGCAAACAACCATCAGCCCCTCACACAGGCTGGCCAGGCATGCCAGCAGGTGGGCATCCCCTGAGGGGTCTGAGACTGCAAAAGGGCACAGGCCGGGTTGAGGGATCCCCCTGAGTGCACAGATTTTTGTGCACTGGGCCCCTAGTATTAATATAAAAGCAAATAAATAAAAGGAATGACTGTAGGCTGGAGAAAAATAGAAGTTTATGAAATGGTAAGTATAATAAGTTAAATTTTAAAACTCACACTTTCATTAAAAAGTAGCCCTATTCAAGCTATAACATGTTATATCTTCTTTTCCAATGTTTATCACAAATTCTAAATTTTGCTTGTAGTGAAATTTGCATGGATACCAAGTTTAACAAATTCACAAGGATGAAAATGTATGTTTGCCCCTGACCATTGTGTCTCAGTTAGTTGGAGCCTCCTCCTATAGAACAAAAGGGGGTGGGTTTGAAGATGTTGATGCTAGTACAGAGTGAAGTCAAAATCTCTTCCTTGTTGAACTCAGCATTGTGACCTACTTTCTAAAGCACTTTGTCTTTTGATTTAGCTCTTTGAGCCACAGGTTATGGATATTTATTTATTTTCAGATAAACTGCAGATAAGTATATTTATTCTTCTTCAAATTATACCACAGATAAGGATCCTACATTATAAAAACAATCTGCCCATAAGTGCTTAACACACACTCCTTTAGAAAAGCGCCAAAGCCTTTTCTCCTGCTGTTAAAATCAACTATAACCTCACCAATCCCACCCTTTCCAAATCTGCTTGCATTTTCTGTATTTTCCTCAGTTAGTAGGCACAGGGATTCAATTCGAAGTTAGTGTCTTTGAGGTTTACAAGCATCAGTTTAGTTATAAAAACTTTACCAGCAACAATGAATATCTCTTCCTTCTGGCAGATCCCAGCATTTCACCTAAGAACACTTCAGTTAGAAGTTAAAAACACTTTCCCACTAAAACATGAAGCCATTTAAATTAAAAAATCAATAAAGACAGAAAAATTAATATTCTCAATGACAGACTCAGTTCATAAGCTATACAAGCTATACAAATAGTCCTCCTAGTAAAAACTACAATGACAGACACAAACAGTTCAACGAACAGTAAACAAATTTACTATGGAATAGAATGAAGCATCTGTAATTAAAATTTATTAGAAGTGCATGGAAATATTTTATACTTAACATGTTTATAACACAAAATATAATTACTAGTTCTGTTCTATTCATTTATTCAATGTATTAAAACCTATTTCATAAAAATTAAATCATTTCTTGAAGTAGATACTAAGATAATTTTCAAATAATTCAAATCTGAAATATAGGACCCTGAAATTATTATTTAGCCTTATATTGAATTAACTTTATAGTAAGCAATAATTGTTCCTGTAGTGTTACATATGAACCTAAAATGTTGATTGTTTTGATATATCAATTCAAATAATATTTATTGACTATTGATAAAAACTACCTATATGTGATATATATGTGAGATATGCTCTTTATAGTTAGGTATATAAATTTTCCCACTATATCACACAATACTTTGTACCCTTATTAAGTAGACAGAATGATCCAGAGGTTCTTAAGCTTTAATGTTAATAAGAATTATATGAGACATGTTCTTTAAATTCTAATTTTAAGCCTTTATCCATAGAGTGTTAGATTGAACAGAACTGACTCTGAGACTAGAAATCTTCAATTTGAAAAATATTCTATGTGGTTTTCAGGAATAATCTAAGTTAGCACCACTTTAAGAAGCTTTTGGATTAGGTGTCATTATTCTAATTCCATCGCCCTCAATCAAGATTCATCTATGAATAAAACATACACCTCTCAGCTCAAAAGCCTTTAAGCCACTAGATCACCCAACTATGCAGCTGTTGTTTTATTATGCTCCATCCAACTGACCTGTATAAACAATTCAAAAATTTTCAAAATAGGCATTATTGACCAACGTTTTAGGCTCCTCTTGGGAGAGGATGCCAATTAAATAAGTTCTGATATTCACAGTGAATATGTTTTATGGTGATGTATGATACAGCCGGGATATTGCTTCAGTAGTTAATGTCTTTGGGTACTATAAAAACAGAAAAAAAGCACAGTTTCTCCTTTGGAGTCCTCAGTTCATTTGGATACACCTGGTGACAATAGGACCACTCGGCTAAAAAGCCTCCTTGGTGGAATATTCCTCCTCCTTGAGTCCCTGCCTCCCTGCAGAGGTTTCCTGTACTTTATTGCTCTAGTCTCAATGACTCCCTGGATTTCTGACATGTTTAGTGGCCTGAATGCTCTTCTGGAGATATGTACCAAAATCAGATAACTTGACCCGACATGCTTCTCAAATAACTAACATGATCAGTTCCCTGGAGCTACAATTGAACTCACATTACGTGAGAACAAGAAGCAAGAAAATGCCACAGAAAGTTCCCCTTTCCTTCTTATGCCTTCTGGGACTAATTCAAAGTGGATAAAAGCAAGGATAGGGACACACCATGACCAACTGTTTCATTCCCTGAGTCTACAGCTCCTGCTAACAATCGGAAAACTCAAAAGTAGCAGATGCTGTCACAACTAATCTATTGCACATTAATTTTTATCGAATATTTTATCTTCAGATCTCTAAAATACTAATTAAATGGCTAAAAATAGTTACTCATGCAATTTAGTAATTATAATTTATACTTGTATATGTATCGATATTAACAACAAACTGGCTGAAAAGAAACTATAATAGGTTATTTAATTACATCTGTTACACTCATTTATTTTAATTGCAACCCAGATTTTGGATGTGGTCCTTTCAAATATAGAGATTTAGGTCTGCAAAGTCAAATGTTGTTACTAGCTTTGGAGATCTAAAACAATTACTGCTGGGCAACACTATTATATTTTTGCTCTTTAAAGATGTACTATAGGCCCAGTGCACAAATTTGTGCACCAGTGGAATCCCTTGTCTTGGCCTATAGGATTGGGCCAAAACTGGCTCTCTCACATCCCCTGAGGGGTCCTGGATTGTGAGAGGGCACAGGCCAGGCTGAAGGACCCCCACTGGTGCACAATTGGGGCTGCAGAGGGACATTAGAGGTTGGCAAGCCAAGGAGGGACCATGGAAAGGCTCCAGGGCATGTCCAGCCCATCTTGCTCAGTTCTGATTGGCCAGACCCCAGCAACAAGCTAACCTACTAGTCTAAGCATCTGTACCCTTGTGGTCAGTGCATGTCATAGCGAGCGGTTGAGTGGTCTGAGCACATCATTAGCATATTATACTTTGATTGTTTGAACAGCCAAACAGATGACCAGACACTTAGCATAGTAGGCTTTTATTATATAGGATTGATTGCCTCTGGAAGAGGTAATTTCAGAAATGACATTGGAGTGATACAACTTTTAAAGTTTATTCTGGTATTTTGTGTTAGAGAAAGGGCTATAAAAGCCAATACTATCATTCAATACCATTTTTGCCATTTGGTAAGTAGTTTCATTATGAATGGACATGCCTGCAGAAATGTAATCTTTTTCCTAAGTATGCCTAGCTCCTCACCATAGTTTTCCAATCTGTTCACAGCTTAGAAAGTAGAATAATACTTAACCTGAAAGAATAATACAGTGCCTGTTGTGCGAGAGTTGCTGACCCGGGTTCAAATCCCACTTATATGAGTTCTATAATCTTAGATATCTGCTATTTGGTCTTCTCATCATTTAACAGGCATAATTACGTAGCCCAACACAGAAGATGTTGTGAAAAATAAATATTAAAATATACAAGGATGCACATCAATTTTAAACAATTCTTTTACCATCAAATGTGTATATTATATATGTATCTACATCTGTTTCTGTGAAGATATGATGGAGGGATATGCCAAGAGTATTCTGTATGTATGTTTGTGAATGAGGTCAAAATAGCTCATTTCTTCACTCTGACTACACCTACTTCAGAAGAATCAATACCTGTACCACAATCCCAGGCAAGTTCTCAAAAGAGGTGAGCACTGTCGTAACAGCTCAACCAATCCAGAGAGTGTGGTGGCTGCAGATCCTTCTCCAGGACGAGGAGAGTGTACTCTATATTTCTATTTGTCCTTAAATATAAAAGGACAAAGGGGAATCCTGCACAAGAGAGACAATCATATGCTTTTTGTTTCCCCTTTTCTTTTGTCTCCTGGGAAAAAATCTTGTAAAAATTTTGCTTTTTTTTTTTTTCTTTTGGAGAATATCCAGGTTAGAGCAGTTACAGAAAAGTGTCTTCTGTCCAACATCAGCAACACAATATACACTTAAGCTAAAATCAGCTAAAAGCTACAGAGAGCAAACACTTTATTTCTTTTCTCTTCATAGAGATAATAGTTTATAAATTGTTTTGTGTTTCTGAACTAGAGGAAAAACACTTACGGCGCATAAAAATGCATTAAGCAATGCCCAGGTATGATTGCTGACTTTCTCTGAAAGTTGGTTAGGGTGTATATACTAACCAACCTAAGTTAGTTTGTTTCAAATAGGTGCATAGGACAGCATATTTTAAAATATATATGGAGTAGAATAATTTTCATGAAGTTATATACAATATTATTTCAAGCATTTTTGGTTCTAGCTAGATAACATAGAGAAATTCAATATTACACAATTTACATAACATAACTATAAAATTAATAATTTAAATTATGTCGTGTCATTTCATGTGTATTGAGTTTTATTATAACAAACACTATCAACTTAGCCTACTTTTAATATAGTATAAATACTGTGATACCAATAAGTATTAGTATATATAAAAATCTATAATAATAAAAGGGTAATATGCTAATTCGACCAGACGTCCTTCCAGAATGGTCCTTCCAGAGAAAGCCATGGCGGGGGCCAAGGCAACTGCTGTGGCGGTAGGGGCTGAACCTCTTACATGAATTTCATGCATCGGGCCTCTAGTAATATAACAAAAAGACAAAGGTATATAGAAGAAGCAACAATGAAATACTATTGGGCTCAGTATGCTCAGTAGCTCTGTGTGCTGCAGTAGGGCAAAATTATCTAAGGCAAAGTCTATTTTCCATAAAGTGTTTAATATATCATGTAATCTGTTATTGCAAAATTGAAAAACCTTAAGTTGAACACTGTCCATATATCCATATAGATATAGAATAGTATAGATAAGATAGGTATAAGGAGATAGAAGTATGTACAAGGAGAGAGAGATATGTAAATAGGCAGATATCCATATGTGTGGATATATATGTATTGTGCTACTGAGATTGTGCAAGTAACCTACCTAGACTAACACAGCATTTGAAGCAGTATGAAGAACAGCTGGGCTGTGGGAAGAGGCCAGCCCATAGCCAACATTCAATTAACAACTATTTGCTTATTTTTATTAATGAACAGTAAGGATTTCTATTTGAACTCACATTATGGGAACTAGACAAAAGAGAGCGATATGAAAAAGGTTATAATAAGGGAAGAGCTCAGAAACTGAGAACATCATGGCCTGGGAGACCATTCAAAGGAACATTGTAAGGATCTTCCCGAAAGTGACACGCCTTTCATATCACTGCAGATGAGAAGATTGGGACCACATAAGAGATATTTGTTGACTGAGAGCTTTAAGAAAACTCAAGGTCGCGATGATTAAAGATTTATAAAGGGGTGTTTAATAGCAACATAAAAATTAAAGTCTAGAGGTAATTTTCTGAAGGAAAAGGACCATAGAGAGAACTTGCTCTTTCTACGAACTTCCTGTTTCTTAATGAAAAATTACAGTATAAAAAGCATGTTTCTTTCTCATAAGAGAGTTAAAAAATAGTGAATATATAAACAAGATTTTCTTTAATAACAAACCTTTTCATAGATAATGACTGAGAACAAGCCACTAAGTTGTCTTTTCACCATTTATTAAGCTCTATTGACCAATGAATTTATCTTACATTATGTTAATAAGCATTTAGTGCCATAAAAATATACTGCAATGAAAATGTATGAGTTGTATGTTGTTTCTGAAAATGATTATTTTATTTAAGGTACATATGTTTATTTATTTGTTCAATTAAAGGCGAGACACTAAAATCTTTTGAAATTGGAGCAATTGAAACTATCTCTATTTCAGCCTTGTTAGAATGAATATAAGAACATAAAGTGACCGTACAACAGACTTAGACTGACATCTACTGAACAACCAAATTCTTCCTTTTAGCATTAAGTATAATGCTAAAAGGAAGAATTTCTGTTGGGGGGGAAAAAAAACAGAAGAAAATGAACTTTTAAAATAGGAGATTTAAAATTAGATAATCAGATTTTTTTTATTTAATGTGACAGTATAATTAAGTCAGCAAGAATCTTGATTCGTAAATGAAATATGTTATTGCCAAAGCATGCTGATGATTTCCTTTGTTCATGACCTTCAATTCCACAAAAGTTTAATTTAAGGGAACACAGTTTTAAGAATAAAAAAGGATTTTTCATGACAGGATCTGCTGGAAATGAGCAATGCATATATTTAAAAACTCAAGAAATTTCAAGAAAAGAATGAGACATAGGAGTCATTTATACAGATTGGAGGACCTCTTATTAAAAAAAGAACAGTATAAGTTTTTAAAAGTGTATAAACAAATTTTAAAATTACTTTAAATATTCTAAAGAAATTTTAAAATTATTCATAAAAATATATGTATTAGCTATTAATAAATTGCTACAAGGTAAATATATGACATGGGTCAATGACTAATAGAAAAATATTAAATATTTATATATATGTATATATATACATATATATTATTGATTTTTTATAGAGAGAAAGGGAGAGGGATAGAGAGTTAGAAACATCGATGAGAGAGAAACATTGATCAGCTGCCTCCTGCACAGCCCTTACAGGGATGTGCCCGCAACCAAGGTACATGCCCTTGACCAGAATCAAACCTGGGACCCTTGAGTCCGTAGGCCAACACTCTATCCACTGAGCAAAACCAGTCAGGACTTAAATGTTTTTAATTCTAGTGAAATACATGTATTAATGAAAACTGTTAAATAATATTGCATTAAATATTTTCTTGACATATATTCTCATTTAATCAACCAAGTAATCCCAAGAGGTGGATATATGTTAGTTTAGCTGGAAAAGACATCCTGCTGACATGAGTCTAAGGAGCCAGCCTCTTGGCCCAAGGCAGGATGAGTTACTGGACTTGGACTTCAAAGGTCCATCTCAACGCCCTTCATACCACATAGCTGCCATTTAGGGAAAATATTACGTTCTTTGAAGGCTGAATCCACTTAGAACATGTGGCGTGTTTCAAAAATAGCATTGTTAGAAGTCATCACTTAAAATAGTATGTCATAACCTTGGGGCAATAATCTGCATTCGTAAGTTGAAAAATAAAATTGCCAAGTTGTTGTTTTTTTTAAATTTATTTTATGTTTAATTGATTTTTCTTTAATATTATCTTCAATATTTAAAACTATTTTAAAATACTCCACTGGCACATATTGATTTTTGGCATGAGTTTATGATTATAAATTATGGAAGGAATTATGGAAGAATCCAGCCAAATTCTGTTTATGATACTTTCATAGCTCATCAATAAAGAACAGGTGGTATAAAGAAAAACTTTATATCAATAATATCACAGTTTGAATGATAAAGAATAGTTCCTTTTAAATTTGATTGAAGGTAAGTAGAAAAAGAATTGGACTTCACATAATGTTCTTAACAAACGTAAAACGTCAGTATAGACACTTGCTCTCATGCCCAGGATGCTGCTACAGCTGTGTGTTGATAAAGTTTGAGCATGCTCTTTCAAATCCTGGCACCACTTAGTATTAGTTTTAAACTTTGTTACTGCCTAGAAAAGCAACTACCATTATGATGTATTGATTAAAATTAAGTTTGCCTTTATTTTCATCAGCAAACAAGTTTCCAAACAAAGTATCTGAATCAAATTTATTTGTGAGGATTATTCTTCCTCTTGGCTTAGATTCCTTTTTCAAGTACCCCTACATATTTTCAAAGACAAATTAAATGCAAAATAAATGTCTATGATGATGATGATGATGATATATGAAAACTGATGACTTCTAGGAGAAATCATTGTACATACACCACAATAAAAAATGTTGAAAAGCAAGAAAGAGATATTTATTAAAAAAAAAAAAAAACTCTTCCAAGTGGTAAAAAATATTCTTCCTAGGTGTACAGTGTATGCTGTCATCTACCTTTGCTCTTTGTTATTCAACTTAGTTAAAAAAAATAAAAAAACAAACAAACAAAAAAACAGCACTGGCCATTGTAACCCAGTGGTTAGAGCTTTAGCCTGAGCACTGAAGAGTCATAGGTTTGATTCCTGGTCAAGGTTACATACTCGAGTTGCGGGTTTGACCCCAGGCCCCAGCTATTATTGGGGTGAATGCCAGAATGTGTGTCTCACATGGATGTTTCTCTTTCCCTCTGTCCCTATTGCCCCCTCCCTCCCTTCCACTCTGACTAAAAATCAATGGAAAAAAAGTATCCTGAGATGAGGATTAACAGAAAACAATACAAAACACAAAATCTTGTGGTTTTTAAATACATTTTAAACTTTTTAATTTAAATAGTATAAATAACCTGAAGGTATTATATTACCCCACTTGTACATGATATATCTTAATTTAGTGATTCTAGTGTGTTTCATGAGAATATTGCATCTCCTCTTACCCCAAGGAGATTTTGTTTAAAGTTTCTTCTTAAAATATATTTAATGCTAAATAATTTTAGTTTTTAACATGCATAAATGAGTGAAATCAAAACTGACTAAATTAATCAATCAATTAGTAAATGTATATTTCTCAACACATTTTAAAATCAAAAGAAATAGAATGCAATATGATAAAAAAAAAAAAAGAAATGATGTAATGTTGTTATTCTGAAGAGGTATAGGTACATTTCCCACATGCAGTAAATTTCCTGCATTAGAATTTTATTTCTCCAGAAAACACACAAAGAATAAGGATCTAAGTCCACTTTATGCCTTCAGGTAGCTGAGGTATTTTTTGCATAAAGAGACAAGAGAGCCAGCAAATCTAAATAACAGACAAAATTGAGCAGCTGATACAGGAAAGTTTGGGACATAGGTAAACTAATAATGGAACAAGTATGAATTTTCAAAACCACAAACTTATTTAAATGATGTGATTTATTTTTCTATTAGTCAATGTCATCTCTACAAAGAGAGACAATATTAGCCTAATTAACTTCAGAAAGTTTATTTTGGTCCATAACCACGGCCTCTTCCATTTCTCCTGCAGAGCAGTGTCGATTTCCGAGGGTGTTTGCAATATCATAGCATGCAGGTGAGGTGGGACCTCTAGAGGTAACAGTGATCATCTAGCCTAGGCAGTCCTGTCATGTTGAGTAAGTATAATAATTAGTTACAATTTCTCAAGGCTCTACTCTATGCCATAGACTGTTCTACATGCTTCACTTATATATTATTTTACTTAATCCTCCCTGTATTTTATTTGTATTTTTCAACAATTTTAAAATATATTTGTGTTGATTTCAGAGAGGAAGCAAAAGGGGAAAAAAAGATAGAAACATCAATGATGAGAGAGAATCATTGTTTGGCTGCCTCCTGCATGCCCCCTACTGAGGATCGAGCTCACAACCTGGGTATGTGCCATTGACAGGAATTGAACCCAGAACCATTCAGTCCTCAGGATGATACTCTATCCACTGAGCCAAACCAGCTAGGGCTCCTCCCTATAGGGAACTGAAGTATAAATATTATTTGCCTACAGTTCCACAGGTGGGGTTGGGAGTATGGCTTCCAGTACTGAATTCAATCACTATACTGTATAGCCTCTGTATGTTTCCAAGGTGCTAAGATTTATCAGTCCTTGGGCATGGGTGTATACCTACTCATATCGGCATCACAGAGGTGTTTCTGCCCACCTCATTTCCACTCTATCTCTAACTCCATTATTTTTGAACTGCTGTCCATTGGGATAATCACAGGAGTTTTTTAGCTCTCTCAATGCTGTATTATGTGTGTGTGTGTGTGCATGTGTGGCGGAGAAGGGAATGTGTGTGTGCTCTATTGGCACATGTACGAATCTAGTAAGGCTGCCCCTCTCAGTAGACACCCACATGACTCTATCCATAGTCCACTCCAATGCCATGTAAAGGGAAAACTTTCTGAGGAAATTGCCTTCCAGCACAAGACAGGAAGTAGGACATAGATCTCCTATAATCTCAGATTTCCAAACTAGATTGAGATCCCATTATCTCTATCCTTTGGAGAAAATGCCAGGAGTGAACCCCAGTGCGAGACCCTTTCCAAAGGATGATTTACCTTCCCACTCTTAGAAAATTTTTCCCTCTTTCTGTGTGTGTATGTCTGTGTGTGTATATGTATGCGTGTGAGAGTGTGTGTATGTATGTCTGTGTATGTCTGTGTATATGTATGTGTGAGAGTGTGTGTATGTATGTGTGTGTGTGTGAGTGTGTGTGAGAGAGAGAGAGAGAGAGAGAGAGAGAGAGAGAGAGAGAGAGAGAGAGAGAGAGAAAGAGGGGGGGAAAGAGTATGATAGGAGAGTGTGGACTGGTGGCTGTGCCTCAACAGGTGTTCTTCCTGGATCTGCTTTACAAATGGTCTTATCTTTATTAAAGCTTAACATACAATAGTTTGTTTTTGTTCTCTAGTTGACATGACAAAGTCCCATTGTGACCTGAGGTATTTACAGGCTTGGATTTGGGTTTGCTTACATTGGCTGCCACGGAAGTAGAATCACCTCCTCTATGGCCTCCTTGTAGAATTAACTTAACATGGCCATAATATCTAAATTCTGTAGTGGCAAAATAGTCCTGAGATACCCATACTTGCCTCATACCAAAATATGTGTTTATACTTGGACACATACAGATTAATACATTTAATAGAACTTCAATTAATCTTTCAATTGTGACATCAGAAATGGCTAAAGAGAAAAATGTAAACTGAATGGCCTCAACCCACATCTGTGCTCTCTTTCCATGAACCCAGAGCACACACATCAGGCCAGCAACACTTCTCCAACATCAGGGGTGCTAGTGGGTGGGGATCGGGTCAAAGTGGGAAGAGGAGCACCAGTTACTTAGCACAATCCTAGTGGATCTTTTTCTCTCATAATGAGAAAAGATTCGCATGGTTTTTGTAAACAAACTAGAGTAAGGTGACCAGATTTAAAGCGGTACACCATTGAGGGGGGGGGGGGTAGTGTCTTTTTTTTTTTCTTTTTTTATTATTACTTAAAATATTACAAAGAGTAATCGGGACTTTTTTAAAACACCGCGGGATGCGGGACAAACTGTTAAAAATCGGGACTGTCCTGCTAAAAGCGGGACATCTGGTCACCTTAGAGGCCCAATGCACAAAATTCTTGCAAGGGGCGGCGGCCACTTCTGCCTTGGCCCTCACAGCCCCAGATTTCTCTGGAAGGATTTCTCGTCTAATTAGCGTATTATGCTTTTATTATTATAGATGGAACCAACTCATGTTTCACAGCACACGTCTAGTGATAGTATTTTTCATATCAGTTAAATCAACATCTTTTTGTTTAGGAAGCTCTGAGGGTAGAGACAGTCAGAATTTCTTCTCCTGGACCTGAAGTTGGTTGGTTTCTGAGTAGAAAACATTCTTGCTTGCCCATAGCAAGACTTCCATGGACATTCGACAAATGCCCATTGCTTGTTACTGCGAGCAAGGATGTTTTGTTTGCCAAAGTGTTTCCTCAGGATGTCAAAGCACGGCTCACTACGTGTTCAGCTTTAAGTAGCCTTGGACGTTCATTTGAAATGATAAACAGGTCAGAAATGTTGGCGCGATTTTGCGTTTTACAGCCTGGAAACGCGAGCTTCAGATGATCCAAGAGCAGAGCCCGCGGCAGGCGGCAGTGAGCCAGGCCCTTGGATGTCAAGGCTGCTTTTCTCGCCTCCAAGAGCCATCCGTGCGAGGCGGAGACTGCTTCTGCGGCGGGAGGCGGCAGGGAGCACGCGCTCCTCCCGCGGTCCAGGGTCAGGCTGGTTGCTGGGTTTCGCAGGCTGAATCCAGACGAGGCCCTCGGTCTGCATTCCGCTTTGTTTCTAAGCACCGAGCCATTGCATGCACTTATCCTTTCTTTTCCGCCCGCCTGGTTGCCATGGAAATGCAGGCCTCTTGGAAGCGCAAAGCTTTGCACCTCATGCACAGGCAGCGCGTGTTATTTTTGGAGTCAACTGAGCAGTGAATGCATCCCGAAATGTCAGCGCGAGCAGGTCCTGGCAGGGCAGGTGCGGATGCAGACGGAAGGTTCAACATGCAATTGTCTGATTATGGAAAGAGCTGCACGTCCAGCAGGGTCATGGGTCAACTCTCACTCTATAAGAAACGCAAGACTTACCTTGCTAAACACTAATCTAGACCGAGGAAGGAAAAAAACACATAAGCTAGGGGGAAATTTAGACAGGGTTTTGTAGTTTCACTACATGTTGATTTAATGTGTACTCCATAATTATAACGATGAACTTTTTACTCAAGTCTGGGTGCAAATAAAAATTATTTTGAACTTTATATCCAACACTATCTCCGCTAGAATATGTAATTTCATGAGAAATTTCACCCACTCTGGACTAAAATCTGTTTCCCTACCACACACAACGCCTTTCAAAATAAAATAAAATTTGAATAATAGTTTAAGGGAAATAGTTTTATGTAAAAAAAGAGATAATTGAAAAAAACTGATTGTGATATAACATGAAAAAAATGTATTTTTTCTAAATTATATGCTGATGAAGAAATTATTTTATACCTATTTTCAGTTTAATTCTTGACATGTTATAGCTCTATATTTCAACTGATTTTATTTCTATCATAACAGAATTTATTTAACATCACATAAAATCATAGGCTTTTGAGAGCAGCTCGAATATAAAATGTTATTATAAAAGGATTTGCTTATTGCATAGTTCAATTACTTCTCTCTCTGTGCAAGGTAAAATTCAAAGACTTGTCCAAGTCAGATATTTTTAGAAGTATTTTCTCTTTTCAATATGCACACTAGCAAATTTATTCATTACATCATAAGTGTTAGAAATAATAAACTATAAAAAGTACTGTGAGACAAACAAATCAGTGTATATTGGAGAAAAATATTTATTAAAGTCTGGCATTTGTTCATTGAGGAGAGTGGGGAGCAAAATGATTTGGAACAGAAAAATGTGTAATTTGGCCCAAACACAAAAGACAAAAATGTATATCCACACAAATCACTTTATTTGTTATGTATTTCCAGGGAAGGGAAGGCACATTTGCAAATGAAACAAGAAATGAACGCATACCTTAGGCCCTGTGTGTAAATAAAATTATTTAATAAAATGAAATAAAATAATAAACAAAAACTTCTATTATAAACTGGAGGGGAAACTTTTGATTTAACCATAGCGATGGAATGAGAAAATCAAATTGTGACCACAAACCAATTTTAATACTTTAATGTTTTAATCTAGATAATGAAAGCCTAAGCAACCATTAAAGTGCAATGACCAGAACGACCAGTCGCTATGACGCACACTGACCACCAGGGGACAGATGCTCAATGCTGGAGCTGCCCCTTAGTGGTCGGTGTGTTCCCACAAGGGAAGTGCTGCTCAGCCAGAAGCGAGGCTCACAGCTGGTGAGCGCAGTGGCATTGGCGAGAGCCTCTCCAACCTCCATGGCAGGGTTAAGGAGTATTGAGCCGAGTGGTAAGGAGCAGTGAGCAGGCGAGCAGTACGGAGTGAGGGCTCCTGGACTGCGAGAGGGATTTCTACCTGCTGCTTTAGGCCCACTCCCCACAGGCAGACATCCCCTGAGGGGTCTTGGACTGTGAGAGGGCACAGGCTGGGCTGAGGGACCCCCCACACCCTCCACCCCTAGTGCACCAATTCTGTGCACGAGGCCTCCATGCACTGGGGCTCTAGTAAGGTTATAAAGAGATACATAGCTGGTGAAAAAAGAACCAGAACTACATGCAATGAATCTGGGTTTATAAACTACATTAAACAGATCCTTCTTCTAACTTTATTAAGATACTAGAGGCCTGGTGCATGAAATTCACGCATGGAGGGGGCTTCTCTCAGCCTAGCCTGCACCCTTTCCAATTGGGAACCCCTTGGAGGATGTCCAACTGCTGGTTTAGGCCCAATCCCACAGGGACCGCTGGCTCCTAACTGCTCACCTGCCTGCCAGCCTGATCACCCCTAATTGACCCCCCTGCAAGCTTGATCTCGCTCACAACTGCCCTCCTCTACTGGCCAATTTGGTTCTGATTGGTTGGTTTCTGTGCCAGTCAGCATCAGAAACTCCATCTTCTAAGCAGTCTTTGGCTCCCCACAGCACCCACATTTGGTTCTGATTGGTTGGTATCTATGCCAGTCAGCATCAGAAGCTTTGCCTCCTAGGCAGCCATTGGTTCTTCACAGCACCCGCATTTGGTTCCGACTGGTTGGTTCCTATGCCAGTCAGCATCAGAAGCTCTACCTCTTAGGCAGTCATTGGTTCTTCACAGCACCCACATTTGGTTCTGATCGATCAGTTCCTATGCCAGTCAGCATCAAAAGCTCTGCCTCCTAGCCAGCCATTGGTTTTTCACAGCATCCACATTTGGTTCTGATTGGTCAGTTCCTATGCCAGTCAGTGTCAAAAGCTCCACCAACTAGCCAGCCATTGGTTCTTCATAGCGCCCACATTTGGTTCTGATTGGTTGGTTCCTATACCAGTCAGCATCTTTGGGCATATCTCTGGGCCTGATCAGAGAGGCAGGGCTGAACAGCAGTCCCCTTGGAGGCAGGGAGAGAAAGAAAAGCCTGGCTGCTGGCCAAGCCCAGAAAGGAAGAGGGAGAGGAAGAGAGTGACTGCTCTGCTGTCACTGAAGCTGCGGATCAGACCCTGCCTCTCTCTCTGAGTCTCAGCCTCTTGGGCAGTCAGTGCTGGGTTGCCAGGTTGCAGCTGAGCAGTCAGTGGTGGGTCGTCACGGCAACCCAGCACTGACTGAAGGACTTCTGGGTTGGTCAGCCTTCATGATCTGTGGTTACCATCCTGGGCTTTTATATACTAGGATAATTGACCTATAACACTGTATAACTTATAACAAACATTTCTTAATATAAGGTATAGACAGATAGTAATACATTTCAACTAAGATAGCTCCTTGATATTAGTTTTAAATATGTTGTCCTTAATAAGATATCTGCATGGTTTTGATCTCATACATCACCAAAAGTATGTTTATTTCTTTAAAAAAAAAAAAAAAAAAAACAACTCTTTCTCAAGTACCTAAGGATAGAAACAAACATGTTTGGTGGGGGTGTTGGTGGAGGTGAGGGGACTGAGCAAAAAGGAAAAAAAGAGAGATCTCATAGACAGGGCCAATAGTATGGTGATTATGGCAGGAGGGAATGGATGAAGGGGAAGAGACATAGATTGTAAAAATGGTGATGAATAAAATAAAATAAATCTATATTATAAAAGGGTAATATGCTAATTAGACTGGACATCATCTGGACGTCCTTCCAGACAAAGCTGCAGCAGCTGCTGCTGCAAGACC